>JAOPJI010071843.1:0-21189 GCA_027122695.1 Merluccius productus | reverse complement strand
TTATTATAACAGTAATCTTCTTATTAAAATTTAAACCCTATTTTGAACATAGATTTTAACAGGGGGTGCGAAATCCGTTCTTTAGGCCGTAGGGGGTGCGGGACCCAATTTGAATCGGGAAGCGCTGTTTTAGATGTAGTTGGTTTTATAAGCATCCAAACAATCCCGCTTTTACTAGTCGTAGAGTTCTCACAATATTCAGTCAGTATACACTCATCTGAACTCTCTGACGATTCAACAGGACAATCTTCATATTCGCTTCAACAAGATTGTAACTCATCACTAAACTCCTTACAGCTACTCATAATTTTTGTGAACTGAAGAATGTTAACGAGTGCTTATATTTAAAAGTTGAACAAAATTAATCTTTTACACTTACACAAAAATTATTGTTAAATAAAAATATGTAAAAAAATGAAAAACAAGTAAAAATACTCTGGGGTGTTTTACAGCCCAAAAAGCGTTGGAGGTAATTGTTTAATTTTTAATGTGTCAAATTATTTTCTTAGTTTCATTTTTCCTTAAAAGCGAAAACTTTTATTATTATATGAGATTACCGTAAGTTTTATACATTTTCAAAGAGCTTGAAAAATTTTACAGACAGAATGAATTAGTTTGGGGTGTAAAACACCCCAAAATTGTTAGGGGGTTAACTTCATTCAGCAACAAAATAAGTATATTAAATAGAGCAGGTGACAAGTGAAAATCTTATTCAAATGCGTATCAACAAGTATTTGCCTGTCGCATCAAATAACGGAAAAGTCTCTAATGTCAAATATTGACACTTAATCTTCTGAATAATGTTAATAACACTGATATAAAAACGGTCATTTCATCTCACAATGACATTGTATGTCACAAATTTGGAAATACTTTGTTTTATCTAATAATTTAAAGAATTTACCCAGTAGGAAAATACTAAAATAGATTAAGTGTACTACCGTATGCACCTGTAAACGATATAATGTACAGGTGCGCTGTAATATCATTAATACCCTTATAGAATGACTATGTTGAATACAAAACGTAACTAACATGTAATATATAAATTCCTAAAATAAAGAAAGAGTGATTATCGAAAATTTTCCACATAGTAGGTAGAGAATGATTATTTCATATGTTGAAATAGCCACAATAACTTTTTTCCTTTTGAATAATATACTTCGTGAATTTTTACGTATAATAAAATATATGGCGGCGTTTTCCGCAAAAGCGCAAAGCTTAATCAAACCTTTATGTTAAGTAATTTTGTCACCACTGCAAGTCAACAATATTTATAATTAGGTCAGCTAGCATTAAAAATATAAATCAATTATTTTAAAGCGTAACCTAGAAAAAGAAAAAAGGTCTGAAATTATTTTTTTCGGCAATATACCAATGCTCTAAATTCTTTGTGTATGTCATAAATTTGTAATATTAACCGACAATCAGTATAAACTAATCCCTTCATGTATATATATGTGTGCGTCCGTCAAATATTTTTAGCTGTTAATCTGTTTAAAATGATTTTTGGACAAAACATAGAAGGGAGTCTGTCACGTCAAAAGTTTGTTAGGCGAAGTATTGATAATCGATAAAGATTATTTTTTATTAAATTTTACGATAATGAGGTATAATATAATAGACATGACCGATTCTACTGACGCATCAAGACACCAAAAAGATACCGATAAACAATTGGATAAATTTCTCGATTCTTTTGATGAAACTACTCAAAATTTAACCAATTCTAACAATAGCACTTGTGCCAACATGAAGGAGATAATGTTTGATCAACATGATAAATTGTAATATAAGCTGATAAATACTGTAAATAAATAAATAGGTCGTCACTACTCAAGAATGTATTTATACAAGACATTGTATATATGGTGAACTCAAATAATGAACAGCTACAGGCATATACAGCCGATTACCAACGGCATATAATGCCACAAATAAAAACACTGGGGGAATTCGTAGTGTTACTTCACGATTTAGTATGTTTATTGAAAATCTTTACATATATACCAAAGAGTTTTGCTCGCAGGATAGCTAATTCCTTAATAAATTTATATAGGTCAATGAATATGATAATATAACAAAGGCTGAACTTCCCAGATACAAAAAAGTAAATTTGATGGAAATTAAATAATATTTGTTTTCCAGACATTTGTGTCATATCAAGATGCATTGGAAGACTATAGAATGGCTCACAATCCCTCCTCAAAACTACATGAGCACTTTAAAGAAGTATATATTGTTATGGTGTAATCAATTAATTTTGTACAGATAAAAAAACATTTGTGGGATAGTAGACTTGTACATTTGATGGAATATACAAAATATGCAATTTTACGTGGAGTACTGAAGGATAATCTGGAGAATGGATTTTATACTGTAATAATTGCCAATAATTAGTGCGTGGAAATAAATGTTTTAGGAAATACAACACAATTTATATTTGTCTTTGTTTAAGAGACTAATCGAACCATATTTGTGCTTGCGAAACAAATATACTCTAAATACTCTTACTGATGAAGCACAGCATGAGTTGAACTTGATTTCGAACAACCCATTACCAATTCCACGGGTTAAAATTAATTTCAATGTGGAATCCATCTCAACTGTGATGTTCTCAGCCATTGATGAAACTGACCAAGTAATTTTTAACTATCGAAAACTTAAATGCTTATTTAAATTTTGAAATATTTTTAGTTTGATGACTTATATGGTATATCAGAACAACAATATCAATATTGTAAACAGCTTACAAACTCTGTGGATAATGAGTTAAACGAAGGAAGTGTGGTAATTTCTCTTCAAATTAGAACAATATTTGTCTGGATATTTCATACATTTATCTAGAATGAATCGCTTTTGGAACAAAATATTCAATGTTTGATCAATAAATTTATGGATCTTGATGTAACTCCTGGTGATGATAATAGTCACCAACTCAACTGTGCCGTTAAGGAACATTTTAATGTAACTTTATATTTAACCCACTATAAATTTTATGTAATACGTTCAGATGTTATATTATAACCAATGTACAGTTCAACTAAAAAAGATTCGACATGCGATAGAGGAACATTTTTTGGGTGCCATAGAAAGTTATTTTTAGTGAAGTTAACTGCAAATAATCAACACTAGGATCTAACCCTATGTTTCACTCTTCGCCTGATCAAATGTGAATTTAAAACAATTGCTCGTTTAACTATTTTTAGGTTACAATCAAACAGTTCTATTGCAAACATAGTATTTGGATAGTTTTTATGAAATTCTTGACCGATTAACATAGGCAGAATATGAAATACCAAAACATATTAAAGTATGTTTTGATTACCTATTAGAGCATGGTGTTGGAACGACTGGAATAACTGAGGCTTGCTCCAGTCACTTAGAAAATATTGAAAAATTAAAGGCAATGGTGCTTTTAGGTAGTTTCGCCCTATATTGATATCAATTTCTAACCACGTTTTTGTCCAATAGATTTAACAATAGCTGATGGTACTCACCCTAAACTCGTTACAAACATACTTACAGTTTACATTGGAAAGGAGGCTAGGTTCAAACTCAAATATGCTTATATATATCTAGCAAGTAATTCTTGAAAATCACAAATTTAGTTATTTATCTGTAAATAACAATACTTAAGACCCAGAACCTATTGGTGGCTGCATAAAATATGTTGCTAGAAGAGTTGTAGTAGACTTAGGAGAAAAAAACTCGTTTATTTTATACCACATACTTAAATATTTAAGAAAGTAACTCATTGTTTTGACCTACAATTGAATTCATACTATTTTTAGACTTACTCAAAACTTTGAAAAAACAAGAATGACAACAGAATGTGTTTCTAACACATTCGCTTCTTCAATTTTTAATTTCAGTTCAATTCCTCACCCTGTTGGAACTATAAAAAATAATTGTACTTTGTTAATGGCTTTTATGATTGATAATCTGGAGAAACTCGAAGAGATCATCCAACAAAGTACATTCAATCTAAATGTTAGCATTTTTGTTCATTTATTTTTAGTATTCAATCTAAGAACCACGAATGTATGTGATAAAGAAACCCCCAGTCTTCCGCCCCACTCGGAATCAAAGAGGAAACTTGTTCGTGGTGTTACTGACCCTATTAATGCTGCATCCAGTGTCAATGAAACCACGACCTCTCAACCTAGTGGAAATCGTTGTAACGAGTTATATGACCTTACTGAAACTACACACAGACAGTGTCAGGATGTGCATGATAGAACTCTCGACCCAGGACATTTGAATCTGTCCCAAGATAATCCATTGACTGAACTCGAACATCAGTATTCATATGACAGCTATCTCCCCAGTCTTCCGCCCCACTCGGAATCAAAGAGGAAACTGGTTCGTGGTGTTACTGACCCTATTAATGCTGCATCCAGTGTCAATGAAACTACGCCTCCTCAATCTAGTGGCAATCGTTATAACGAGTTATATGAGCTTACTGAAACTGCACGCAGACAGTGTCAGGATGTGCATGATGAAATTCCCAACCGAGAAGGTTTGAATCTTTCTCATGATAATGTTATTACTAATTTTATAAAAGATGAACACAGGTGGGATGTAGTCTCGGATGTTTCGCCTGATGAAAAAACTGAAGAGCGTCGTGAAACCATTTATTGTGAACCTTGGGATACTGCGAATGAACATAGCCTACTTATTAGGGATTTTCTAAATGCTAATGTTGAACCCGCGAGTCACGATCGTCGTAACCAAGAACATGACATTCAAGCGTTTGCTCCTCCAAAAACAGAAGAGAGTGGGCTGCAGACTCCTACACGTGGAGCTGTCGATAAAGACAATGCCGGCAAACCCAAAAAGAAGAAATTTTGGGATATACTCAGGGGTTGATTAGCATCAATAGAATGAGAATTTGTTCGATAAGGTAGAGTTCTTGAATTTAATTATATAATTCTCTTAAGAACTTAAGTTATCAATCCTCAATACATTTTGAGTATTGTAAGCTAGACATAACTGTCTACTTATATCTCACATAGTTGTTAGCATTGTTCATATTCAGCTCATTATTATTAATACGTTGTTCAATGGTTGAAACTAATGTGAATTGTTTAGTTGAGTCGAAACCGTTGACAAGGTTTATCAAAACAACTTTGCATCAACCCCCTACAGTTACTTAGTATCATTCGCGTTATTATTTCTCAACTAAAACAACATTATTAGTTGTTCGTCGTATGTTGAACAGGTGTGTTTTCTTATTTGAAAATTTTGTTTAACAAATAGTATTTGATACATTAAAGTTGTTTTGTGTATAAACCGATAAAGTTACACCAACTACTTTAAATGCTATAAATATCATTATTCATTTATTTATTTCAACTATGTCTTGAAAGAATCAAGTAGAAAATAATTACAAGCTCAAGAGTCGTATGCCTCTACACCAGCGTTTCCCGATTCAAAACTGTGTTCCGCACCTCCTACGGCCTAAAGAACCGATTTCACATCCCTGTTAAAATTTATGTTCAAAGTTAAATTTTTATAACTATTTTGATTCACTCAACGCGGTGCATACATTAAATAAATAGTCTTTTCGTGATAAAGCTAGCAAATATAACTCTAATGGGAACTTGGTCTTCAGCTTTGTTTTATAAACTGGCCCCTAATGATAACATGCTTCTTCATCCAAAATCGTTGCACACAATTTGTTAATTTGTTGTGTACTGCATTAACTTGATACTTCAAAAAAATATCGCATTAATTTAAAATAAGTTATATCATTTAATATTCCACAATTAAATATGCTTTTACAGCATTTCGTCACCACTCATGTCTCAAAAATATCTAAAAACAATAAACTCGATTTTTTATTTCCTATGTTAAAAATGTTGAGTGAATATTGCGCGTTAGATTAAATCAAAAATGTTGTTTTAATTAACACTGACGACCTAAAGAAATTTGAAGCGTAATTTTATAAAAATAAATTTCCGTCTACATCCTCCATATAGATTCTATGAAAACACATGATTTCCTTATAAATGTATATTCTAATTTCATTCAACAGTTACACGAAGTGCAGACTTTTTTTCTTCATGAACCTTCTTATATTTAGTTAAAATTGGATACAAAAATTAATATATAATGTAATAAATAAATATTTATTTGTTGATAAGGACGTAACTAGCGAAATTCAGTCAATAAAAGACGTCGTTTCAATCACGAATACTCTCGATCACGTGCGATTATACTTCAATTTGGCCAGTGAATTGAACGCACAGAAATGAATTTAAGGAGAGGAGTGTCACGCCCTGTCGGAACGGACGGGAGTGATTTCATGCATCGTGAGAGAGTGGCCAGCAAATACAAACTCAGTGCGGCAATCAAACCCACTCTAAATCGCTTGTTCTATCTCCAGGCACTCATGTGTTTGGTGAATTGGGTTCGTTTCGCTGCTATGAAACTTGGGTAATTTTTGTTTGTTCAAAAGTAGTGGGGGGCATTTAATTCTTATTCACTCGATCTAGCTTTCAAATGGAGATGGCACCTTGGAATAATATGGAAACACTCGCATTGTTTGTGGTTTTTAACATTTTCGTTGGGAAAACCGCCATCACTTACAACTCGCGAGTAGCTCTCAACGTGTACATGCTGATGTGCAATCTACTTGAATTTGTCCCAAAAGTTTTGGTTTTAGTGAATCTCTTCAGATCTCATCGCGGTCATCCTCCAGTCGCAATTTTAGTTTTCTACGGCGTCCATTTGCTGATAACAGTGCTCGTTCTGAATTGTGCGTGGAAACTAAGAAAGATTTGGTAGATATAATAATGTCTATTGTACTGTTTGGGAGCTCTTTGTACCTTTAATTCGGCTGTCTGATTTCATACCAATCTTCACCATTAGTTTTAATTTTCAGGTTTAATCCAAATTCACATCTGTTTTCATTGTGAAATGATATCAGAGATTACCATTTGTTAGTTGATGAACACAATACTTTACTATGTTGATGTTATCTTGGTTGTTAAAGAAGGAATGTTCCAAAAGGCGCGTCAAATTTAAAAAATACAACACATAATAGAAGTTGATGAAACTGTTCGAGTTTGTCTACCCATCAGGTTACAGGGTATACTTATCGTAAGTCAATATATTTTGTTCAAAAATTAACAGCGACAAAAATATTGATAACATTTTCCTCACACCATATTATTCGCGCGCATCATATTTTAAAAATCGACTATAGTTGTTTGGAAACGGTGAAACTCGGCGTTTTAAAAAAAATTCGCATCTAAAAGGGGCCAAGTTAAACACAGTAACAAAAACCCAAACCTTCAGTTGTATAAATGAAAAAATAAGCGCGCGCATATTACTTACCCAACAACTTCAAATTAATTGTGTTTCTATTGTTTACACTAAAGAAAAGTTAGATGAATAAGGCGAATTAGGGCAGATGGCAACTAGTTTTAAAATGAAAGATAGTCGAGTGTCAATCGCAAATATTGTCATTCGAAGGAAAAATGGCACACGATGTCACAACTCATCGAGTTCCAATACAGTTCAAATTTAAATAGTGGACAACTAAATACAAAAATAGAAGAGTTTGCCACCGTTCGTTGATTAATTTAACTCCAACAACCACCAATACAGTACGCTCCAAGAAAAACACCTTAGTGGGTAAAAAACTATGTTTAAGAGAGGTTAGGTGTTTTTAGCTTTTATTTTGTCTAGCCGAGCTTTTAAACTAGCGAGATTAGATCCAGAAACTTTGTTGGAAGACGCGACGTTCGGACTAGCGGCCGAGGACACCTTGGGACTCGCGAAATTCATATTGGACAGATTGAGCCCACTGTTGTTGGTGGTGTCCAGCAGCTGTGAGATGTACTTTCTGACAGGCTGGGTGGGTGTGCCAACGAGAGTGGAGTGCGAATTTGATGAATCGTAGTCCACTCCATATTTTTCCTGCAACAGTTTGCCATTGATGATGTGTTGTGCAGGTTGGCATTTGGTTATATTGTCGAGTGAAGCCCTCCATTTGATAAGATTTTCAATGTGGCCGAAAGTCAAATTATCCAGTTTAGCATGTGAATAATTATTGGACGACTCAACTCCATGGGTGCGGTAGCGTACTAGTTTTTCCAGTGAATTCTTGTAGTCAACAAAGTTAGCCACGTTGGTTTCAAGAGTAGAGAGCAGACTTTTAGCATCTGCATTTGAGAGGGGAGGATGGGAATCTGCCAGTTGAATATTCATTTTAGCAATGTTGTTTTCGACATGGGATTTTAATTGATTGTCATTGATGATAGTAGGCAACGAGAAGAGAGCGTGCTTCGACACTTTTTTCACCACATTCATTAGACAATAGTCCAACAGCACGAAATAGTCACTGTTGTGGTTTGAAACGCTGAGAAGCGTCGAATAGATGAAAGAGTAAGCTGACACAAACGCGTCCACCCCATCTTCTCGACACACCACATAGTCAGCGGATAAAGCTTGGGAACACTTCCAGAAGAGTCTAAGTAGAAATTCAACTTTACTCGCATCGGCCATGTGGCATTGAATTAAATCTAGTATGACTGACAACGACTGGATGACGGGCGTGCAGGTTATAAGTTGTGCAACGACACTACTCATGATTTCAGTCACTTTATCGAGTTTGAAAACTTCTATGAATGTCTCATTGGCATTGAGGTGCATTAGAAGCGAGAACAGTTTGAATTGGAGTTGCGCGGTGAACGTCGGTACAAATTTAGAGTTGTATACAAAAATGTTGATTTGATAGAGACATGTTTCGATGTAGTTGTGATCCATATGGTGTTGAGTTTCGGTGTAATTTTCTTTATCGATGTTTCGGAGGATATGGTCGAATAAAGCCAAAGCGTCTATCCACATCAGCATATTTCGAGCGTAGTAGTGCTCTATGTGAGTTTCTATTTGATTCTCCATATTGACAAAGAGAACGTCGTTATTCATGCAGTTGAAGTGGGACAGCAGTTGCTCTTCGAGAGAACTCGACATTGTGTTGTCACGAATCAACATTTCGATGATGGACTCGACTTTGAGAAAGTTTTCAATATAGTCACTTTCGAGACAATAGTGCAGCAGCACATTGGAGTTCAAATTTGCAGCCAACTCATCACGAATAGGCTGACTGATCAATAGAGTTTCGTCAATTGGGATAAGTTTAGGCGGTGAGAGAGATTTGATTTCATTGACCGTTTGTAAGTAGGGCTCTTTATCGAAGGTGTACTTTTGTGGTGGAATGGCCGTGGTAGATGACGCCTGCTCTTCACTGGTAAGATTGAGCAGCGAGTCGCAAATAATATTGCTAGGTTCATCTACATTGCCATGGTGATGACTGTGTTGATCCAACGCCAGCACGTATTCATCAGTCACGATTGCATCGTTGGCGTCGTGGTGTTCCTGTAGCAGGAAGAGTTGACTTTGTTTGAGAGCCAGATATTGTGGGTGCAATTTGTCGAATTTGTCGACGATGACATCCCTGACGGATTTATCACACCTGTCCACATAGTCGACTGCAATGGGTCCCATGGACAGGTATATCTGAGAAAAGAATTGAATGGCATTTCTCTTGATGTTCACATCACGATCAACGACAAATTTGGCGACTTCTGGCACGACCACGCCCAGCACCTCGACGAACTTTTCGATATTGTCATTCTCCAACATGGAGGTCATTTCGAACAGAGAGTCGGCTTTCACTCGAGCCAATTTGTGACGCAATCCAAAAGTCAGACAACTGAACAACTTGGCCGAATCATACAGTGGAATCAACGAGTTGAACACTTGGTGAGCTAGTTTGCGCACATTCTCTTTGGGGTCGCCAAACTTGATGCACAGATAGTTGATAAAGGAGTTCACTTCATAATCGCACAGAAGACGATCGCACTTTTGAAATTCTTGCAGTGATGTCTCCAACAGTTCCAACGCTCTCACATGGATCACAGGGCTGGTTTCAAAAAATTTGATGACACACCACTTCAACACCAAGTCAAAGCACTCAAAATAGGCGTGTTTCTCCTCTTCGCTACCATTGGTGCATATTTCGGCTAACAACTGTGCCGCTGCAATATGATTTTTAAAATCAGCGTGAAACAACAGATCCAATAATTCACCGCTGAAGAAGGGCGTCATGAGTTCGTTCAGATGGGTGATGTAGTGGGGTCTCAACGAACCGAAACTCCACTGGATTATCTTGTGTGTTGAATCGTCGTGTTCGCGCGCCTTCTTGCTGTCCACAACGAACTTTACTTTAGGGGGTGAAGTAGGCAACACCGCATTGTCTTCCTCCATCTCCACTTCTTCTAGGTGGACTTTCTCAGTGTGTTGTTCTCGTTCCACAGTGTTGATAGCATGCATATTAACTTCATATTGGGGTGCGGCAACAGCGGAAGATTGCAGACTGTGAGCTGCTTGTTCCACAATAGGAATGACGACGTTTTTCGTTGCGTTGTCCAATTCATTGGCCATCTTTTTCGCACTGTTCGCACCAACAAATTTAATGACGGTTGGAATGAGTTCCTGGGCAACTTTCCGGACTTCATTTTTGCGATCCACGAGACACTTGAAAACAGGATGGACGAGCGATTCAACGCATTGAGGCGGCACTTGCGAAGCAGGCACACTTTCGAACGACCTGCTCAAATAGGTCACTATTCCCACCCTCAAATTGGGGTTTTCAACCGACAACAGCTCCGAAACCACCAAACAATCGCTGTTTAGTGTCATTCGAATTGGAATGGTGGCGTTCCACACTTCTAACGTTGTCATGGCAGCATTTTGCACATTGGGCTTGCTGTCCATGAGGCAGTTTAGAACGGCCCTGAGGAGAGTGTTTTTGTGTTCGTAAATGTGTGGCCCGATGGATTCAATCAAAGCACCGCAGATGTTCAACGTGAGAACAATGATGTTTTTGTTGTTGTCTTGCAACCGTGCAACAACTGCAGTGATGAGCGGATAGAGACCGGTGATTTTGACGGGTTTTCTAGATTTAAATATGTTGTTGATTTTTTCAAGTGTTTCAGTGCGAATTTTCCAATTCTTGTCTTCTAAACTAGCGATGATTTCATCGGTGATCAAGCTACTAATATCAACACGTTCAATGATATCTTGCAAATCAACAGAGGTGGTGGGCTGTTGCATATTATTGGAGGACGAAGTTGAGTCGTTGTCAACTGCTGCATTCGACGTTGGATCAGAGTGACCAGCAGCTTTTTCGACGCCACGAAAGGGTTTTGGTGTGGGGTGGGACTTTATTCTGGAGTATTCAGCTTCTATTTGTTGTAGTTGGGCGGGTTTTATGTCAGCCAAAAGTGCTTTAAAGGCCGCACCCATGCACACGTACATCCTACCGGCGAGGTTGACCGCACACTTTTTAACGTCGGGATTTATTTGTTCAAGTGCGAACTTGAGCATGGTGATATGCGGTTTTATGTCTATTTTGAAGCCAAACTCCGTCAACATATCATTGATCCAGCCCAAGATTTCACTTTGAACTTTCACACTTTTGGTGGCTTGGAGAATGTTGGCGAGTCTAACTGTGACGAAATTCAACGATACGGCCTCTGCCAACTCGATCAACATCACTCTAACCATATCTTTCAGTTTGATGTCACCAAATTTGTCCGCTAGAATTGGAATCAAGTTGTGAGCAGCTCGGCGTGAAAACGGCTTCACTGCTGTGAGATGACTCATCACATTGAGTTTCAGCTTGAAAACTTGGATGTTGCCATCTCGCCAACCTGGTTTCTTAGACAGCACTTTGAACACCACGCACGGGTCGTGAAGTTGTGGGTCAGCCGAAATTGTACTTTTGATTGTCTCGACACTCTCCAAACGTTCCTTCCAAACCGAACTGGTGAGAGATGTCTCCAGTTGTTCAGTCAAAAATGATCCCATGGCTTTTTCAATAGCCAAATCTTCCTCTAGATCAGGCTCGACGGGCTCATCGGCGTCATTTTCGTACGGATTGGTTGATGGCTTTGGAGTGGTAGTGGTTGGTTTATTGTTCGACGAATTGGGTTTGGTGATGGGAGTGGAAACTTTGGTGGGCTTGGCTGGCATTTGGAGGTTCGACGTGGTCGATTTAGAGACGACAGGCTGCTGCTTACCAACAGATGAGACACTTTCAGAGGCGCCTGTCATTTTTTGATATATCGACTTGATTTTGTTTTTCTTTATGTCATCCAGTTGGCCATCAAGTAACGCATTCATAACTTTCTCGCCTGCCATTTGCATAAGCACAGCAAACACTTCAGCTGTGGCTTCGCGCACTGGAGCGACACTGTCGTCCATTCTTTTAACGAGATCTGTAGTGATGTTCTTGAGTGCCGTTTTATCAATGGCAGTAGAAGGTTGCAGGTGGGCCAGAAAACGTCCTAGGTACTTGATGCTTTCTTCTCTAATGGCGGGGACTTTGTGGTCGTAGTAGGGAGTAACCACCGCAGTAACATTGTCCAATGTCCAATGGACCGAACAAGCATCGACTGCATCTCTCAACGCTGCAACGACGTTAGATTTTTTCTCTTTGAATCGATCCAGTAGAGCTGGCACAATAGTTGAGCAATATGGGCTGAATTCACACCTCAAACCTTTGGCCAGAGATCCCGTTGTGTTCACTGCCAACAAACACACGTTCACATTCACGTCTGACGCTACAACTTTTTTAAGAGACGCTATGAGGTTGGAGAAATTTCCGGCCGCT
This sequence comes from Merluccius productus, assembly GCA_027122695.1. Taxonomy (NCBI): domain Eukaryota; kingdom Metazoa; phylum Chordata; class Actinopteri; order Gadiformes; family Merlucciidae; genus Merluccius; species Merluccius productus. The sequence continues at coordinate 8,498 of JAOPJI010071843.1, read as the reverse complement.
ATCTTTGGAGATTGGCTCAGTTTGGCGACACTCTCCAAAGCTTCCTTCCTCGATTGCCACTTTGCTTCGCTCTACACATTCACATGTTACACGACTCAAATAACAACAGCGTAATGCATGCATTTGTGCACGGTAGAATATCTCAACAACAAATGACTTGGTTCATCGAACGATATGCTATTTTGCACCAACTAGTTAATTTCTCATGCTTAAAAGCTACCCACGCTCCCCCAATTTATTGATGACGTTAAGTTGGAACAAGGTTCATTTTGAAATTGTTATACTGGGATTTTTTCTCGTGTTCCAAACATTCGAGCTTTTTTGTTGAAAGTGCGACCATATGCTACACTACAACTGCGTTGGTTGTACACAAGCTTTTTGAAATTTTTTAGCAACAGCGACAACAAAAACAAGTTGAAAATTAAACGCACACTTTTATTTATTAAGAACAATTTTGCGCACAAGCTAATAAAATTATTACCACTGTAAAGTCTTGAATCTACATTACAAATTTCACGCATTCGTTCAAACGGCCATCAACTATTTGAACTTCAGTGTCTCGATATTTCCAGCTGTTGCTTTTAAGATTTAAAAAATGCGATTATTAATTTTATTTCCAAGACAGGAAGCATGCTTGATTAGCTTTCCTATTTAAAACTACTGACGAACATTCGTAATTGTTACGTTGCGCACGCACAATGCAAACGTTATATTTTGGGCGTTTGTATTTTACATGCGCACAAAATGGCAGGAAATCCAGGTGCAACTCAATATTCTTATGTCGAGTTAGCAGGATGCGACACAGGAATAACATTACGTGGCATATGCGTTTTAAATCGTAAAGTGGAAAGATGACAGTTTTCGGGGTGCCAAAGAAGAGATTTCAACGCGAAATTAAGTACATGCCCGCAGGAAAATGGGTATAATTACCGAGAAAAACAGTCAGAATCACATTTTGAACAGAAATGTTAATGTCCATAGAAGCACAGTACAATTTCTATGGTGACATTGCCTGTTCACTCCTAACAAATAAACGTTACTACTCAGTTTCTTATTATTTTATGAGTCCTTGACTTTCCGATCATAATTTTCGCGCAGTCGCATTTAGACATTATTCCCGCGCATAAATTGACCGAATTATTGCTGCGTACAAATTTGTCTCAATCAACTTTGTTTATAAGTACATGATTAAGAAAGTTTGACCTAATTTAAGTACAACGCGACGCAACTTTATTGACTTTAACAAAACTTACAATCTTGGAGTAGAACTCGGCAGGGATCATGGGAATAATGTCTACAGGGTCTAGCAGGTCGTATGGGTCTATGACATCGAGAGCTTCATCTGCAGTGTTTTGATCTAGGCATGCAAAAATTAACATTAGACCACACACGTTATTTGTTCAATAATGGCATAAGGTCACATTTAAAAATCAATTAAAATGATGCTGAATAGCTGGAAAATTACCGTCGACAGGAGGAGTTTCGTTGAGAGGACAACCACTAGAAGTTTGGTGTTGCTGAGAACGTATTTTCCTTGGCGGCGCAGGAGGCGGTTGACCTTTAAGTTTTCCAAACTCTTCCTCCAATTCCTTCAATTGTACCGGCTGTATATCGACAAGAATGGCGCGAATAGCCTCTCCCAAGTAGTAGTAGCATTCTATGGCAATCGCTTTGGCATTGCTTCTTACATTTTTATCGTTGTGTGCGAGATATTTAGGAACAACTTTGACAACAGACTTGACATCGATAACTTTGCCGCCAAATTCTCTACATATAGAATAGAGAGAGAGTGGAAAAATTGATCAACGCACTTTAACGCCAGAAGTATCAGTTCGGATGAGCCATTAACAATTTTAGGGTTTTTATTGGTGACCACTTTCAATAGTTCTTCCTTTAAAAGTGTCATCATTAGAACAACTACACCCAACTACCGTTACACTAGTAGCGACTTCGTTTTCGATCAGCTGTAAGCACACATCAAAACCCAATTGCTTGGATTTGGGACGAGCACTCATAACTTTGGTGGCGATTGCACTCACACACTCACTCGCAACTCTAACCATACACGTTAATGACGTTGTGTTCAAATTGTTCAAATAAAAACCTGTCAGATAACGATGGGGCGTTTTGAAAGAAAGAGAGTGTACATTCCAATGCTTTATCCAATGTCGCAGCATTCGCCTCTAATGGAGCTTTTCTCACCACATCGCAGTACACTTCCACTTCATGCACTTCCAGCAGTGGGAGTTGTTTGTTCAACTCCTCATAACCCTCAAGACGAGCTTTCCACACCTACAACATTATGATAGGGATGCAATCGATAACACCCTGAAAATGAGGTCGCAAACCTTGTGGCAAATTTTGTCCTTGATCGACAACTTTTTCCAGTCATCTTCTTCCATTGTTAACTACACGATTATCGCCCAATTGATCAATCGCAAAACGGCAGAAAATATCAATTAAAGCGCCTGACTCGAGAATTATCGACGATTAATCTCGCTGCTCGTCCAATGAATAAATCGTTTGTTTTTATTTTAGCTGCGTTGCAAAAGGTATATCACGGTGAAAATTGCACGCTTAAAATCAAGTAAACATATTCTAATCTAACTCTGTGGTAAATAATATGGACGGGCATATCTGGAGGGTATGAAGGATCGTTGCAGCGAATTGCAGCACATAGTTGAACACAATGGGTAGCAAAAGTTCGAACAGCTACCGCCACAAAGGAATGACCCAGAGTCGCCTTGGTAATATTGCTGAGGACCATATACAGGGTAGTTGTATTGTTGCAGAGGCGGGTTGTTGTATGGCGTGGACTCGAAGGGAGTCAGTATAGGGATGTTCATTGGCGGAATATTATTGTGTACTGGGGTCTCCTGCACCACGTCACAACAGTCTTTCACGCAACCATCGTTTCCGCAGGTTTCTTTGGTGGAACACTCGAGCCCACACAATAACGGCTGTATAATGTTGTAATCGGCGACAGCTACAATGGTCGGTTAAAGCATTTAATGTTACTAACTGGGTGATATTCAAAATTGCAAATTCGAGCAAGTTTCTATCGGAACAAAATAAATTACTGGCGTTCACAAAAAAGTTTCCCACAGTTATGTCTCCAAGTTGGCCGGAGAGCAGAGCTTGATTTAGAAGATCCAAGTGGTTGTCGCCGTCTTGAGTGAATCGCACAAACAACCTTGCATTCATGCTCGTTGAATTACTAAACATTAAGTACACGTTGAACGTCAAATGGCCCACATATACGCCAATTGCAGCACATGCAAACCTTGATAGTAGTCGTCGTCCACATAAATTTGAAGTACCTAAATAATTACACCCAGGTTTAATTTAAAATTGCAAACTAATCAATACAGCCATCTGGATTCTGTTTCGCAGTCTATTGAAGGACTCTGAAGAGCGATCGAACAGTTGGTCGGTGAATGTCTCTTTGATTTTGATGGTCACATCGAAATCTTTGCCTATATCGAATTTATCGCACCATCGTTGGACAAACTGTTGTTAGATTTAATTTTGCGTTTTTTCAAGTTACACATGTAACATAAATTGGACAGTTTATTGCGCACCTGTTTTTGGAAAGGCCACTGGCTTCATGTAAGCATCAGGAAGATCTATTTCAAGATCGTCATCCAAGTTCACGCAATCTATTCAGCATTAACCGCACGAACTCAACGTCATAACTTGCATAAGGGTTTCCAACACAAACCTAGTGCAAAATAGAGCAATATCATTTGGTGGAAAGAGACGGTCGGTCTATCGCGTAAATGTTGACTTTGGTCAGATGAGGTCAAATTTATTTTCTTAATTGTCCTTGACGGTGTATCCAACAGATACGGAAAGTTGGTGACTATGAATGGATTCAAGTTGACGCGTCTATTATCACTCGAAATACCAATTTAAAGTTATCAGCCTTGTCGCTCTCTGTTCACTGCAGTGAACGATTAAATGCATGCAATAACTAGTTCGCTTTATGCCAGAATAGGGCTTTAGTTACACTTCTAACTTTATAAGATTTTTCTTAACTTTTATTATTTATACGACTTTTCTTAGATTTTACTATTTATACGACTTTTCTTAGATTTTACTATTTATAAGATTTTTCTTAAATTTTACTACTTATAAGATTATTCTTAAATTTTATTATTTATAAAATTTTACTATTTATAATATTTTTATTATTTATACGACTTTTCTTAAATTTTATTTTATGGGGAAAGAACGGCTGCTTTGAGTATTTATGAGTCTGGTTCAACCTTGTATGTTAATTTTGAACCTCTCATGCCAAATGTCCACTTGATGATACACTATAATTGTACGCCACAACGCAGTAAAAATTTGAATTTCGAATATCTAATGGCTTTTCGCAAGACGCCAAGTCGTCCCACAAATTTTAGTTATACTAAATTTGACAAGAAAGTTATTGTCGGTCGATTAATTTATTGGGCACACAAAACAGAAAAAGGCGTGTTAAAACAACGGCATTGCATAGACCACGAACTAATGCAAAGTATATATAAACTGGAAGAAGTAGTATAAAAAGTTTCAGTAGGAGTAAAAAAGATGAATGTCGAAACTTGGTCTTGGTCACAAGTTGCACGAGTTGGTTTTTATGACCTTAACCTGCGACCGTGCCCTTTTGAAGGGACCATAACAACAAAAATAATGGCCAATGTTTGGACAACATTTTTTTGTTAGCCGACCAGGCTTTGTTATTTTCACAGTTGGCGAATGGATGTGAGGTTGTTTACGCGGGGTTGGAGGGAAAGCAGTTTGGTTTTTAATCGCCACCCAATCCTCCAGTCCACCAGTGAGAGGTTGTCCGGTTTCGAAATTGAAATTCCATTGTTCTGCCTTTTCCTTGTGGCTCAATTTTTCATCCTCCAGCAAGTGTCTCTCGTAGTCACCAACAGCCGTCTCTCCTTCGTCTGGAAAAAGAATTCGATTTACTGGTGGACACCGAATGCCAGTTTTCATCGTCGATGACTCAACACCAAAGACAATAGTTTATCTAAACCGACACATGTAATCGAACTAAACCCCAATAGTGTCATAAGCTGACCTGAGGACACCGTACTTTGTGGACGCTTCGGCACTTTCAACCACCTCTCTATTCTAAAAAGTCGTAAACACACATTTAGGGACTCAAATCAAACTTTTTCTTTTTAAAAAAGTTTACTTATCACTTGAATCTATTGGAAGGCGATATACATTGTTGATATCGAGATAACGACGCCATTGGGAACGACACCCACGCAAACTTTGGTTATGATTTTTTATTCATTTAAAAACTCGAACGTACAATTTTTATTTTGAATTGAGTTTTTATCAACAAGTACAACAAATCACAAGAGTTGCAGAATGCAAACGGTGTTATTGTTGATACACAAGCGCAGCGTTTCTGTCGGTAAAAAACTACCTGTTTAATCTAGTGTTGTTTTATCATACATGCCCAGTTCGCACTCCATGTAATAGGTGTTACTATTGATAACACGGCAAGATACCAATTTAATTCAACGTCTGAATAACAGTTGGCATTAGTTTTGTTAAGTGTGTCAGCATTCGAAAGCCCGTTCGACTTCAGCGATACATTGTGAATTATAAACCAGTTTTGATTTATAAACGGAGATATCTGATTAAAATTCGATTTTAAATTCGTATTAAATTGATAAGACGGATTATGCTCGAAGCTCTTGAGTGGTGCTGTTATGGACTCGAATGAATGATATGATGTGTGGTAATCAAAATATATATTAATAGTAGGTAGCGACCATCAAAAACGCAAATTTTAAGCAGCAAAATGCAACGAATAATGATGGGGCGTGCGCACTTGTTCATTCGATAAAGACGAAAACTCCCCTATTCATATTGGACTAAACCTTTAGGTGATTATGGGAGTGGATAGTGCTGATTCGGATCGCTTGGTGCTGAACTATAGCAACTTTAAGGCTTGGTGGGATGTACTGCTGGACTATATGGTCACCGCTGCAGGAATCATTATTTTGTTGATTTTCTCTCGAATAGCCACCTATGAAACTGGTATGTTAATTTGTACACATCCCGAAGACGGAAAGTCTTACGGTTACAGTGAGAGCAGGTACTTCATTAGACCTATTGTTGTTATTTTCAAGTTACAACTGAATAGTATAGAGTGGCAATAACTAATTGGTTGTTATTAGATACATCAATTCACGATGCTGCCGTGAGTCCAACGCATGGGCTCTGATTTTCTACCCGTACATCATGTTTTTCACATGGATGATTATAAGCACCATCCATTTGACATGGTTGAAAATACCCGCCATTCTCTCCAAAATGGAAGGGTTTGCCGACATCCTCAATGGAATATTTAGCACTACGCCTATCAACTATCGAGATCCAAATAAACCTTTCCAAATTACCAAAGAATTTGTCTATGATGAGGCCAACTCAAAAACTATTGATCGGCTGCTGAACCGTCTCCAATATCTCCTCACCGATAAACCCTACTTGCGTAGATCGTACATTTTGAAGCATTGTCTGGTGATGGCATTTTGTGTGTTGTCGCTTTTTTTCACGTTCGGAACAATGGCATCGTGGGCCAGGTATGATCTATCGTTCAAGTGTCATCTCTCTGATGACCCACCCGTCAAGAGAACGTACCCTTACGGTAACCACAGTCATCTGCCTACTATATGCCACTTGAATAGTGGATTCTTCATACTGTTCACTATTCATTTTGATGCGTTGGTGCGCATCATCATGATTATTTTGAGTACTGTTGCAATGGGCTGGATCTATAAGGACAGTCTAATCAGTTGTTGTCCGGGAATGAAAAAATCCACCAACACCTCTTCCAAAGTAGCTCGAGCTCGTAAACACACCCGCAAAATCAACAACATCAACAACAGTGGAGATTCACCAGAAGGTATCGAGTTGTCCCCCGAAGATGACGACGATCGAGTTTTTGGTGAAGCTGACAGCTATCTCAGTGGTTTGCCCAGTTATAACGACCTTTTGTTTTGGATAGAACTTCTCAAAAGAAACTCCCACGATGGCAACCTCATGTACAACTCCATTAGAAGTTGTATTAGGACCTATTGTAAACAATTCAGAAATGTCCCTATGGCATCTAGACGTGCCAAGGTCAACGAAACACTCGACAATAACTATTTGGCGACCAACGACGATAAGACCGATCACAACGCCAAAACTCAGCAGGACATGCTCAAGCTGCTTCAAGACAATGTCTACTATGTGAATTCGTTGTGTGACACGCTCGGCTTCATCCAAACACCCAACAACATGAGTCCCCATCATTTGTTTGACTGTTTGGATGCGATCCGAGACTCTCTTGGTGGGATCGTTTTGCGAACTGGCGACGATATGAGGACGGCCATCTCTGATGAGATTGAAAAGTACCCCGAAGTGTACAAAACCATAATCGATGAAGATCCATTCTTCCCCGATTACGAAACATACTGTAGTCGCATTCGCAACACTACCACCTATGGGTCGCGTTTTGTGTTGTTGGCCGCATCCACTCTACTTAGAGTGAGGATAGTGTTGATCCATTTCTCCTCGGTCGATGTCTATCCCGAGGTCTACAATCCGGTCAGACAGACTGTTATCATGTCGCAAAAGAAAGGCAACTACGAAGAGTACAGCAAACTCAACAACACCACCAGCTCGTTGCCGGTTAAATTCCTCACCTTTGTCGAGCCTCACTACTACAACAGCACTGAGGATTGCGAGATTGACGCAGAGTGGCCGCACATTGTTTTGAGAAGGTGCAAGTACGCCAACAATAACCGATTTAGAAATGAACAAAAACGTAAAGTCATCAGACAGATTGGCGACTACACCAGTGTTGAAACGTTTTGCAAGGAAGTGTTGCGTATCCCCAACCCCAATCCGTCTCTCATTAATTAGTGACTAATTTTTAATTTTGTACTCAATATATGTATGTATTTGTTTAAAACTTGACTTTGTTTTCTGAGCCTGCTCGTAGGAGTGCAAACTCTTTGAACCCGAAATTAACACTAAAGGACGTGGAAAAATATCCATTCCAGATATTGATTTGTTTATTAAAGAAAACAATATTTTAACAAATACAGTAATACCTTCAAAATGAAACAAATAAAGCACAGTATTACTTAATGCTAAAATGCTCATTTCATCATTTTGCTAATAGTTCAATCTATTTCTACATCTCTGTTTCCGCAATTAATATTTCAAGTAGTGAATAAGGAAAAAATGCGGATCAACTTATTAATATTATTATTTTAAGTGTAATGATGAAATTTATTAATTTTTCATTAATAATCTACTATATATATAAAGGAGTAGTGTCCGTATGTCTGCCTGTGTGTGTGTGTACTAGGCCTTTAAAAAATCGAGTATCGAGACATATTTTCGAGTATCGAGACAAGACTATTACTTTGAACTCGAGTATCGAGACTTATTTTTGCAAATCGAGACATTTTTAGATGATTGAAACGAGGATT
>JAOPJI010071757.1:0-10451 GCA_027122695.1 Merluccius productus | reverse complement strand
ATTTTATTTATGATATTAACTTAACCAACTCAGTTTTTAACATTTTAATTAAAAAATGATTAATAGTTTTTTAAAATTAATAGGATTCAGTCAATTTGGTTCAATAATTATAAACACAGCAAATAATATATTGCGCGCACACCATTACAAGGAAAAAAATTACGAGAAATTTGTTATTTGTGGAAAAACTAACTATAACAAGTATTTTCCACATATAATACGGGTTTTATATGTTTTGTATTTACTCGCACGCGTTTTGATTGGCTTACGGCAGCACTTCCCATTTCATTTAGTGTTCTGCACCAAAATTTAATTTTAACGTTGAAATAGGAATTAAATTTCGCTTAATGTAGTCAAATCGTGATCTAATTAACATTACACTATTTCTAAAAGCAATAATATATTTCGTCCAATCTGTTGTTTATGCATTTAATTAACTGCGAGAAAACTACAAATGAAGTGAGGCCATATAAAAAACAATGGCCGTAGGAAACGGGCAAGGAAGCTAAGGCGAAGCCGTGCTTTTGCGCTGGTTATTCTTTAAATATAATGTGGTTTTATATTTATTAGCGTGCGATTTTCACATTGTTGCGCATGACTTTTTGGCTTTCGGTACTCAGCTCATCATAATAAAGAAGCATAAAAAGTTATAAAGAGTCCTGTAGTAGGTCAATTCATTCACACCGAATATTTACCTCGATCTACTCTGAAACTTATCATGCCGAAGGCTTGCTTTATCGGGATTTGTGTGAATTACCTTGATAAGGTAAAATCCGATTGAATCAAACAAACAACGTTAAACACAACAGGTACAGGAGAATGACGATAGTGTTGCACCTCACACAACAGAATCTATTGAACGGATTATAGGTCGACTCACATGCACCAAGATTAGCAACCAAATTAACCACCCAATTATAAACAAAACAAAAAGAGATTAACTTCAAGCTCGTTTTTCAACACGGATCAAGTTGACTCAAATGAATGCTTTAATAGTAGTAGGGAAGTAAGCAAGTAATTCTGTGGTAGACGATCTATTCAATGATATATTTCCGAGACAATCTAAAAAACAAAATGGTGAGTAGATTAATTGGTTTAAAAAATGGGTGTGTTCGTCAATTTAATTATTCCCACGATCGCTGGTAATAAAATATCGGTATTTACCGTTTAATAATGATTTATAATAATGTGCGATATATTAGCGTAAAATACTCGATTGATAAACAACATAATTATCAAACACGCTTGCAACAAAAACAAACGGCTAATGATTCAACAATCAAATATCAAGGGAAATGATGCACACATTAATGCACTAACACTGTTTATTGCTTCAAACATTCCTTCAATTATATACGGTGATTTTCCTGAACAACCATGAACTAGAGCATTATAGCCAAACGTTAAATTTCAATATGAGTTTGTTAGATTTTTCAACCAAAATAGATACAGTCAGCTTCACGCACACGCATTAAAAAGGGCACATATGAACATGAATTAAATTAGATTAGCTAACTCACTGTAAATATGTGAATAGTCGGTAAGTGGGTGGGCGGTTGTAAATAAGTGAATACCGATACATTATGAGATCACTATTGTGCAATAAATCTTGAATTAAGATAGAGTGAAAGCCTCTCTGTACGCATATCTTTATTGGATACTTTGGTACCAGATTAAACAATATAAGGTATAGTTGTTGAAAGTGATTAATCACAGAGATATATTCATAAAGTGATTGAGCAATGGTACAACAACACGACGATTTTCAATGTTGTAATTAATTATTTTCACATCAACTACTGAGTAACAAAACCAGTAGACCACTAGAAGCGTGTAATTAAGACCAATCGCATAAATCATTACGCGGATTTAAATGTAATCTCACATATCAATGTATTTGTTTAATCCCTTTAGTTGTTGACCTCAAATCTCTTGGCTTAGATACTTGTCAGCTTAGGTCGTAATATTACACTTGCATCTGTGTCCCTATATTTACATACTATATATTGGAGTCTTGTGAACGGGTAGTTTATTTTTTGTCATGTTAAACAACTTTCATATTACTCAGTCTGTACACACAATAATCACCGCTGGTGTTGGTTGTGCTTATCGTCATTGATTTTCTTTTCTATTCGCCCATTCTAATCGCACCATTTTTAGAACATAGCACATTCTACTGGATATCAATTGAGATTTGTATTGAAAATTAAAAACTAATGCTATCACCCGATCAATATATACTTTGTCCTTATTGCAATGAAACTCCCATCCCATTAAACAGTTTCAACGACAACAACCCGTGCAACCGATGTATGCATGAACATATGGAGTTGTATGCACTGAGAGATATCGAAAAACAAGCCATTTTAGGCATGCTATTATTGAGAGAGCTTTGCTGGAACACAACCACGAATGATTCTTGATTTGAGCTTTTTATTCCAACTGATCTACTCAACGCTTTTCACTTTATTGCATTTTTTATTTTATTTGTTGTTTTTATTGCGCAAAGTTGGGGTTGCACTTCAATCTGATTCCGTTACTTTTTACCTTGATTATCTCTTCAGTTGAAACCCAAAATTTTCAATTTTGGTTTACTTTCAAGTGTTATATATCCGAGTGACTAGTTGGAGCGTCTTACTCAGCCAGTATGAAGGCCAATAATAATAGTAGCCAAGTGGTTTCTTCCCAAATCCAATGCACCACTTATCGCCCAGAAGATAGTTATTTTCTGTCCTCATGTCAGCTGTCAAAAAGTAAAATATTTTATTTTATGCTATAATTCTTCAAATTTCACTTTGAGGCGGGAAAACTTCATGGGTCCTAAAAAACTGTTGACTGAGGAAGTTAAGTAGAACGAACAATAACTTTTACCTATACAGCAATTTATTTTATCAAACAAATATTGGATTTTATAAGTAACTAAATAGATTATCCATCAGAGCTAAAATATTTTATAAATTAATAAAAAATAAGTCAGTAATAGCAACAATAATTTTCGCCCAATATATGCTATATTTCTAAGGTTGATTTGTTCATACACAAATAAACCACGAATTTACAGCACGTGGATTAGATTCTTAAAGTGAAGATTTAACGGTTTTATTAGGACAAATAGTGGCAACAAGCGTTGATTACCAAATTTAAAAACACACATGCGTGCGCACAACACCACCACGTTTCCCTATGCCCAACACTAGACCTGAACTTTTAGCCCCACCAGCTATTGTATTTGTTATTTTCACGACACATGAGTGATTTAGTGTAGCACTATGACCACAACGAAGCAAAAAAGTACACAAAAAGGTAGAATTAACACATAGTGCAAAGACTAGTGTTTTATTGGCTGAAACTACTTAGTTCGAGGATAGAAGCGGAAATAAAGGTGACCGAAAGAGCACTAGAACTTTTGAATCTGTCTGGTGGGAGATCGTCATCCCTCATACTAGATGTGGGGTAAATTACCGATGCTTAATTTTTAATTAACCCTTTCATGTTCGCATTTTGGTTATCAAGTGTAAAAATAATTAACCTTTATTTATAAATTGTTAAATTTTCTCTTTTTAACTTTTGTCAACTCGAATAAACTAAAAATTTGATAATAAATTAATATATATATATGATACCCCCTTTTCGCATAGTGACGTAAAAAATATAAAAAATTGCAATTTGATCCGTTGAAGAACTTTAAAATGGGGACAAAAGTTAGAAATTTTACGCTTAATGACTCACTCATTTATTTTTGATAACTGAGTATGGGGTAACTTAGCTTTTTCAACTATAAGAAATATAGAAATAAAATTCTATGATTACAACATTACATGCTAGATTTGTACAAAAATATTAAAAATCCAAAAGATAAATGAATTTACAAGCATTTTGTGTCGTACATTTTCAAATGTAAAGTAGAAATTTATTATGAACGGGTTACGTAAATTTCATGTACAAGTTTATTCACATGTGTGGTAGATGCGGCACATGCATAAGCGGTGAAGTACTGACAGAATCTGGCTGCAACTGGATTGGCGTAGACATTAGCTCAGCAATGCTAGGCAACCATTGACCCCGCTGGCCAAAAATGACATGACCGTTTAGATGTGGCCAACGATAAGGACATAGAAGGAGGACTAATTGAAGGCGATATGGGCGAAGGTCTGCCATTCAGAGAAGCGATTTTCGATGGGTGCATAGGGTATTGTAGGCGTATTTCAAGCATTTCTGATTTTTGTCTGCTTCTAGCATATCGTCGCTGCAATGGCTGTGTTACGTTTCACAGAGCGAACAGAACGCAGTGAGTAGAATTTACAAGTTTTTTTCGTCGTTGTTCAAAGTCTTGGTAAAGTCAATCAATGTTGATGGATTTATCACAGGTGTCGTCTAGAAAATGGGTTCAAGAGCCGTATTTCAATTCAACCCCAACAGTCCCGATCAAGTTTGTTTATTGTGGGTCGCCTTTTATTATTGTTTTTAAATAAAGGTTGAATTAATTACCAAATACGCCCTCAAGACAGGATTCACCGGCGGTGTTGTCGTCGATTATCCCAACAGCACCAAAGCGAAAAAGTGCCAGACTTTCACACACAATCGCATAACTAAATTTGCATCATCTGTGTAGAATATTTTTGTGCCTTAATGCAGGATACCAAATGACAACGTCTCTACCCGCCGCATTAGACGATGAGGACGACTCGGTTGTAGACAACATTTCAAAAAGGTAGCATTTCTACAAAAACAATCAAATAAATAAGCCTTAAGCTCGTACAAACACGCTGGTAAGGCTAGAGCTAGTAGTACGAAGAAACCCCCCAAGAAATCCCGTCAGTGGATTCTCGAAAAGAAGAGTAGACTTCAAAACAAAGGCGTAGAGTATGTGTTTGTGGGACTTCATTGTGCTCTAACGTGTCCTAGTACTAGGCATCACAGCAAATACACCGGAAGAAAGAGAAAGCCTAAATTTTGATTGTTTTTGTATTAGTGAGCATGTTAGATGTTGGTTTAGGTGTAATATAAATTTGAGGCGCTTGTGTTAATTTAAATCATTTGAATACAAAATAACAAGTTTCTAACGTTTCCTATTTAATTTCTCTATGTGTGCATATAGATCAACTTTGACGCTAATTCATCTCATTTGGAACACGAACGTTCTGTAGCGTACCACATTGGGCAGTGCTTCCCAACGTTTAGTCCTCGCTCGCACTTAAGTAAAAAATCTGATGATCTACAAAATTACTTGGAGCGCGAAATTTAATTATCACAGAAGTAATAATTGATTAAATCCACCCAGAAGAAAGTTAACAATTTATTTTTCAGGCAAATTTATAAATTAATCTATTATTCTTCAGTGGTTATAAAAAATGATGTGATGTTGACTCTACTTTCTCTTTCAGATCATTTGATATTTTAAGGTGAACAACAATTAAGTTTATAATAATTATTCAGCTTCACTACTTTTATAATGTTATAGTTAATGAGATTTTGTATAAATGGTAATTTGATCGAATAAAATACATCATTTTAAGATGAATACAATAAAAATTTAATTCAAAATTACAACAGAGCAACAATAGAAAAAATTCTACACATAAATACAGTTACTAGCATTTAAGATAATGTTGAAAGTGGCCATATTGATTTTTTATTAAAACTTCAGGTTTTAATAATTTTAGGAATAAAAGTTTAATACTTTTGACGAATCATAGCCTGATTAACGTTTCGTCATTCCGAAAATAGTTTAAACTTAGTAAAATAAACATTGAACTGTATAGTTGATCCCTTATTCACAAATGATCTCATGCGGAATGCGTTGGTTACTTTATTCATTAATTTATTTGCATGGTATGTTACACTTTAATTTTCTATATTTTATACGAACCAATAAATCCACGTTGATATTTTTTTTGTGGCAGGTTGATAGTGTGTAAATTTGGATTGCCACCTTAATGGATCATGTTATAATACTTTTAATCGCATATAACAACACAATAACGGACTATTTTTCTTAAGCTGCACAATATATATGACATCGATAATACTCAAACCCCTGTGATGCGCAAACATGGCAGCAATTGACCTTGGGAGAGGGATTGGACGCGCTTTACTCAGTACCCTCATAATGTAACCAAAATTTTATGATGAACCAATAATGCAACCAAAATTTTATGATGAACCAACAATGCTGGGAAACACTGCATTGAATAACAGTCAAATGCACAATTAAAGGAATAACGTAAACTCGAATAAAACGTGTATTAACGTATTGAATGCGTGTTCACAACAACAAACTTGGGAAACGCAAATAATCCGTCAGCTTGAAAAATAAAAAAGCGCGCAACAAAAACACACTACACAAAAAACGTTAGATAGAGAAAATAACAATTAAAACAGAATAGTCGTTCTCACACTAAAGAGGCGAAATGGCCAAAATTTCGAAAACAGAGCAATGCAGCAGCGGCTGGTATTTGAACAAAAGTTTACATAACCACATTGGTGAATCGTTAGTGTTGAAGCTCAGTTAGTAAAACGTTGGTTTTGTTGGTTATTGAAGGTATTTGTCATGGTGTTAGAGGGCGCCATCTGCGGTTTCATGAATTGAATGTTTTGGTTTTGAGGAATGTCCATAGTTGTCTGAGGTATAAATTGTTGGTGATATTGGTTGTTTGGTCCGCCACCCATATCGGGTCCAATCATCATGTTGGGAATGTTGGCGTTGAACGATTGTTGTTGCATCATAAAATCGTTGTTGGATGGATGCGTTGTCATGCCACCATTGTTAATGTTGATGCCACCGGCGTTATTGTTGGTGGCGTTGCTCATAGGCATATTGGACAAATGTTGCATAGATTGTGAGGGGTTTGAAGAGAGCGGACCCATAGGATTCATCGGCGAAAATGAAGGCATTTGACCTCCTTGAGCAGGTTGCATACTGTTGTTATTCAGCATGCTTCTACTGCCGGCGCCACTATTGTTGTTAGTGCACTGACCGATGATCATATTGAGTTGTTGTTGCAGAAAGAACTGCTCCTTCAATGGATCCATAGTATTCGTGGCATTCGAATTGGCGTTGGACATTCGTTGCTGTTTTAAAGCCGTTTGATAGTATTGATTGTTCATCCCAGGTGCCATACCACCGCCGGTGGTGGCCTGGTTGGGCATAGTAAAAAAGGCGGGGTTGCTCGCCTGTGACTGCATGCTCTCGCGATTGATCATCTAAACGTATTGAACAAATAACACCACGTTATCACAATGATACTGGTATTTCGGTGTTGGAATCCATCATTTGGTGCTGGATATTTGATGGATGTTGGCTCACTAAACACCATAAACGTATTCATAACAAAAAAGGTATACTACAGGCAGAGGGTTGTCGGTTCATAAATTGTGGATTCATTTGATTAAACTGTTGTTGTTGTTGGTGGTGGTGTTGTTGTTGTTGTTGTTGAATGTACGATGAAACCATAAATTGTGGGGTTTCATTAGGATTGAAGTTATTGCCGAGAGAATTTTGAGATACCATGTTATTATTGGGCAACTGATTTCTATCTACCATTGAAGTCATTTGATTCATACTCAAACTATTAATCATATTGGCTTGGTTTCCAAATTGCTGATGTGATTGTGGTCCACTTGGATTGTTGTTAGGATTGAACTGATTGATATTATCCATAGGAACGTGGTAGACAATTGATGAGGTGTCAACAACGTCGACATCTGAGGCGAGATTCTCGCACATGGCATTGGAAACGTGCGCCGTGTTTTTGAAATTCGATCCAGCCATCACATTGGCAAGTCCAATCGGCAAATTTTGGATGCTTCCGGAATCGTCTACTTTGGAAGGTGCATTCATCATGTCTGTACTGGAAAATGCACTAGTGTTAGTAGCCTCTGTCAACCTGGCGTCAACGTTGGATTCAACCGCCGAACTCCCTTTCGACTCAAGTTTTGATTCAAACGGCGACCTTTCGTAATTGCTGGCAGTGTTTTGGACGGAATTGGACACCACTTGTTTGAACATTTCCACGTCGCGGTTGAAGGACTTGATTTCGGTCTGAAAACGCGTTCTTTCTTGCACCAATTTCTGTTGGAACAAAGACAAACGATCTCGCTCAATGTTAAATGCCAATTCGACATCGTTCAAAATCTTAAGTTTCGCTTCTATCTTTTCGTTTTGCTTGCATATCAATTGGTGTACCAAGTCCTTAACTTTCTCTGAGAAATGCTGACTACGTTCGTTGCAAATCACGCTTGACGCGGCAACGGCAGAGCTGATTCCCTTGATCAATGCTGGCGTTTCGTCCTTAGCTTCAGCAGCTGTTGTTGTTATTATTTCATCGGATGAGCAAGTGAGTTGTCTGTGTGCTTCAACGGAGGCTTTACAAGCTGCAGTTATGATTTTGGGGTGTACACAAGAAGCCAATGCACTGACCAACCGCGAGATGGGGTGATTGGGGTCGTCAAGGAAACAGAAGTCATCCGGTGACTCATTGACACGGTCATCTAAAAAACCACTTTACTTGGCACACCAACCAACCATCCACACCCATACCTATATTTAGAGAAGAGACGTCTGAGAAAATATCGTTGTCGGCTAGTGTGAGGTACTTCAACACGCAGTCCTGTGCACACTTTTCGGTGTTGACAAAGCGCGCGACGGCATCCCAATCATCATCGTGGTTTTTGACACCCTTTTATTTAATCGCTCAATAAAATTGACTTCACATTTATCATATTGTTACATTTACTTAATTAAACGTACTTTAAAATAATATTAATTTGTTGATAATTAATAGCGAAAACCAATAAAACGTTTGTTGCTACAAATTTAAAAAAGTCGCTGATGATGATCAATCACCTCAAGCAATTGGCAAAGCTCCTGCGAACTCCATTCAACCACCATCTTGCCTTCACTCTTAGTCTGCTGCAGTGTCGCTAAAACATCGGAAAAACTATCTACATTATTTTTGCGCCCATCCTCACCTAGATATAATACACAACTAAAAATAATTGGCCAATTACAAAACTCTTTCAATATGTCACTATTTGATGCACAACTCTTGGAGGGTGTGGGCTCAACATGTCGATCATTGCACATGTGGTTGATGAGCTTCCACTGTTCCATGAACGAAAACAGTCGTACCAAAGTACACACTTCCAAAGGCATATATTGTCTGCATGTGCTGAGTGACAAGTAGCACGTTGGGTTGGAATGATAGAGGTCGTATATGGTGTTTCTCAACCCGACATACCTTACAAATGTTTTCACTCAATCATAATATCACACCAATAACTGATGCTACTTTTCGGCAGTTTTCGAAGGGTTACTATTGTTGAGGAAATCTTTGAATGCAGTTCTTTCCACATCACTCACACTTAACAACTCATTAGTTAACTAATTTCATGAAAAATCAAATGAGTAAACAAATAGTAACAAAGGAATATCGATTAATTATTGTGCTTAATGCCAAATTCGACTTTTACCTATTGTAATCAAACCAATCTACATGATTCAATTTAACCCTTTTCTTGGGACAAAGAATGTCATTATTTTCATCGTCTCTCGTAGAATACTCTAAAATGTGTCTACTTTTGACCGACATACACTCAGCGTTGTACCTTTAACATCGTCAGACGTTTGATCCTACCACAAAATATACCCACCAACGCACAAAGAGGTGTATTACTATGGAATTGACTGCGGTACTCAATGCTAGTTCATTCCCGTTTTCCACTTTCTCAAGTGAGACGCTAGATTTGTTGTGAGCCATCGGAACGAAATTGTGCGCTTGCGCGTAACGTTTATTATAATTTTGTCTTAGTTGTAAGTTTTTGTGATATTGCTGAGACGTGTATTTAGATTCAAGTTGAAAATCCGAAAATATAAAAGTAAACGATATATTTTTCACACTGCATGGATACGTCCAATTAATAACATTCATTTATTCAAAATCGCGAGTTTATTGTATGAGGTGTTTGACATTTTCATAGTGATATTCAACTGGTGACTGTGTAGTGTCAAAATGCCGATACAGTGGGCGTTGTCACTATTTGAATTCAAATAATCCGATATAATTAGTCGTTGATGAACCACTACTGCTGTGCTAACAAGATGTGATTAACGCTAGCTGGAATCTACTAACAACAAGTTAATTATGAGATTCTTCTATTTTTGGCCCAACGACTCTCCTATAAACAACCCATTTAATTAGCTTATTAGCACCAGCTTAATAACCCAACAAACTTCGGTTGTTGCGGATTAGTCTTCTACCACTCTCGGTTTATTGGTCTACTAGCGCGAAATCACTGGCGTTGCCCAGTTACAACTAAATTAATTTGTCATTTAGTTGGTTGATTTTAAAAATGAAAGCAGAAACTTATTCAATGGCGTTTAAATATATTCAAGACGTTTCAAAACTTCAGCTATTAAAACCTGAAAAACATATAATACACAACGAACAATT
>JAOPJI010071742.1:0-10453 GCA_027122695.1 Merluccius productus | reverse complement strand
AAACCGTGCTGGAATATGCTGCAGAGCACTCTGGGGAGCAAGCTGCTAAACATTTTAACATTGACCCGAAAAGAATAAGATACTGGAAAAAGCAGAAAATAGATCTAGCCGCAGCAAACAAAAAGAGAGCAAGACTGCCAGGAGGAGGGAGAAAAAAGGTTAGGCAAGGAGATGGACACAAAACTCTCTGAGTGGATCCATTCAATGAGGGACAATCATAACCGAGTGTCGAGAAGAAATCTCTGGGCATCTGACTGATGTCCGCCTGCGCGAGGAAGAGAACAGATGCACAGCGGAACATGAGGTGGACGAAGAGGAACTGTATAATAATGAACTTGTTGTAGAGGCTGGCGCGAGTGATGAGGAGATTACAGGGAGAGATGAAGAGGAGGAGGAAACTGATGAGGATTTTTATGGTTTTTAACTTCAAAGTGTTTGCAATGCACTACCGGTATGTTTGCTACGTTTTTGTTAATTTAGCCTGAATTACCGGTATTTGTTGTTGGTGTTCTGTATGCATACCATATGTTATGGTAACTGTACTTTTTCAATAAATGAACCTAGTATTTTATAGGTTCAAATAGACACAAAATCTTGTTTTTATTCATTCTACTGGTAGTCTGTTTTGCTCAAATAGAAATAGAGGCCTGCCTCTAATTCTGGCCTCCTTCCAATAAAGGTCTGGGCCGCGATGCGCTTGAGTAAAATAAAGGCCCGGGCCTATATTAGAGGATTTACGGTAATCACGTTTTTCAATAAACAAATAAATGATAGTTACTGACTGGGGTGAAGGGCGCTGTTGAGAATTGTGAACCAGATTAAATGAAATTATTAAATTAATGATTTCGATGTTTTGGGAAACTACTTGTTGTTTAACGTTGGTTATTAGGCCTATTAAATTATCTAATTCTTATGCATATTCTATCTATAGTGCATGGCGTGCTTCTGCGGTTTATGCAGGCCTATAGGCAGAAATGCTTTTCTCTAAGAGAAAAAAAGCGCTTAACCGACTATTTCTGGTGCCAACTACCAAGCGCAGCAATGACTAGTTGTTTAATCGACTAGTCATAGCGCACATGCCTACTCAGAACCCATTGGCTATCGGCAGACGACGATTTAGCCTCTGGGGGCAATGGCTAAAGAGGATATCCAAGGTTACTTATCTCATGTTTCTGGTGTACAGAGGATATCCAAGGTTATTTATCTCATGTTTCTGGTGCGCCGGCCTTTGTTAACAGTCCGATTAGCAACTTGAAACGCATGAATGGAGTTGGGAGACAACGTAGACGACGACATTTCATCTAATCTCTATAAAACATATCTATGAATGCAGATACATTTTAAATCACAGTTAAATCACAGTCAGACCGATGGGTTCCGAGATTAACATGATGAACATTTCAGCCAATGGTTCCGCCTTTTTTGCTCTCCACACGGACTGTTTACTCGGAGGCAACCAAAGCCAGCTCAAATGTGTTTGGTCAATACTACTCGGACTACAAACGGAAACCAGATCCGATTTTCCGATCCAAAAATCTTGTCCCTTGCCTACAGATTCTGCATATAAATGCAGAATCTGTATCTGTTACTAGAGATTAAAGTTAACCCTATCGTGACCATAATGTGTGGGTTCTACCTACCATTCCTTCACTACAACCTCCATGATTCCTTCTCCAATGTCCGACAGTTTAAACTGCAGGATTGGTCCGCGACAGGCTGGAGGGCACAAAGAAATTCCACATGAAAACCACTTAGGGAGCTAGGGTTAGGGCCTAGGGTTAGTTCTAGGGCTAGGGCCTAGGGTTAGTTCTAGGGCTACTAAGAAGGTTAGGGGCTTAGGGTTATATGGAAATGCCCAACAGGAGGGTTAGGGTTAGGGTTAACTTACCACTGGTCGTATGGAAAAGCCTAGCATTGTACAGTTTAGACAGGAAGGCAGGTGGCTGTTGGTCCTTGTGGGTTTTAAAGGTCTGGACCCGGACACATCGACGTTTGTATTGGTGAGAGAGCTGATGAAGAAATGGAGACGCATGTTAACACATTGTAATTTTTCTCACCAACTGTCACAGACAACCACCTCCTAAGAGAGCTTGGCACATATCCATTGGCGATTTTATGGTTTTAAAACAGGGGGTGCAATGCACGCATGTAAAATAAACGGCAAAAGTTTGGATTCTCAAAATGCACAACACAAATCAACAGAGAAACAAACACAAATGAACGGGCTTGGTCCGTATGAACATAAATAGTGATCGGGGGACCTCAATGAGCTGCCGCAAGTCACATTTCCAGACGTGTTTTCCTATCTTGTTTGTGGTGTGAAAAAAACAAGGAAGATGGTTATAGCCTACCTGGTGACGTTTATTATGACGACCGATCGCAATCAAAATGATGCAACCGGCACAACCCTAGCGCTGCTACACGAAAAATAAGTAAATGGGTTTTATTTCTATTTTTAAAAAGACGCCCGTGTGGGCGGTGGGCAATTTATTTAATTGGTGTATGCCTGAACACCAGCAACACCGACAACCGCAGCAAGCCTAGTATGTGATAGGACCATATCTCCTGCAGTAACTAGTATGTGATAGGACCATATCTCCTGCAGTATGGGATAGGACCATATCTCCTGCAGTAACTAGTATGTGATTGGACCATAGCTAATGCAGTATGTGATAGGACTATATCTCCTGTAGGGCTATTGAATGAATTTCGTTAGTCGAATATAGGCAAGGCAACTTTATTTATATAGCACATTTCATACACAAGGCAGACTCAAAGTGCTTCACATAAAAACATGTCATACAATAAAATGAAATAAGAAAATGAAATAAGAAAACAATAAACAGTTACAAAAGTTATAAAAGAAAAAAGATAAAAAGTACAGTAAAGTTAAAAGTGCAATATAGTTAAGATTTAGCAGAAAGCCAAAGTGAACATTTTTAGTCTTGATTTAAAAGTAGTCAGAGTTGGGGCAAGTCTTAAATCTTCAGGAAGTTTATTCCAGCTATTTGTTGCACATTTACTAAATCCTGCTTTCCCATGTTTTGTATTGACTCTAGGAACCATTAACAGATTGGTCCCAGATGATCATAGTGGCCTAGAAGGCACGTGTAGCGAAAGCATCTCAACGATACTTGGATACTTTGGCCCTAAGCCATGTAGTGATTTATAGATGAGCAGTAGTATTTTGAAGTAAATTCTCTGACATACAGGGAGCCAATGCAAGGATTTAACAATTGGTGTAATTGGTGTTCAATTACACCAATTGTCTCAGATTTGTCCCATTTCATTGGAGGATATTTTGGCACATCCAGTCTTTGACTTGTTCAATGCACTGGCACTGATCTATGGGGCAATAGTCATTTGGTGATAGCGCTATATAGATTTGAGTGTCGTCAGCATAGCAATGGTAATCAATTATATTTATATTATATTTTTATAATATTTATGATTAGCCCAAGTGGGAGCATGTAAAGATTGAATAAAGACGGCCCAAGGATTGAACCTTAGGGGACTCCACACGTCACGTTAGTTAGTTCAGATACATAGTTGCCAATAGAAATGAAATAATTCCTGTCCTGTAGATATGACCTGAACCAACTTAATTAAGACTATGCCTGAAAGCCTTACCCAGTTTTCCAACCTGTCCAAAAGTATTGAGGTGTCAACAGTGTTGAATGTAGCTAATAGCATTAACATTGAAATGTTGCTAGAGTCAGTGTTAAGACGGATGTCATTTACAACTTTAATAAGAGCAGTCTCGGTGCTGTGAAGAGGTCGAAATCCTGACTGGAGGTTATTATAGCCGCCAGTTGAGGCCAGGATATGATTAAGTTGCTGGAGGACAATTTCCTCAATAATTTTACTTAAGAGGGGTAGATTTGATATCGGTCTGTAGTTGTAAGTGATAGAGGCATCTAGGCTTCGCTTTTTTTAAAGGGGTTTAATAACTGCAGTTTTTAAGGCTTTTGGAAAATGTCCTGATTGGTGTACGTCTATTTCTAGGCAGTCAAAAACATTCTTAAAGAAGCTTGTAGGTAAGGCTTAACTTCCTTTTTGAGTCTATGACATTAAGTCAAGTGTGTCATCATTACCACGTTACTTTTGTCTAAACAAGGTAGTGACCCAACAATTTTGTTTGAGGCGGAAATATTGTATATATGTTTTGTCTAATGCCTTCAATTTTATCAGTAAAACTTGATGCAAACTCTTTGCATTTCTGGGTGGAAAGGAGTTCCCGGGGTATTTGTGTTGGAGGATTGGTCAGTCTATCAATGGTTGCAAATAGGGTTTGTGCATTATTAGTGTTGCTGTTAATGATATTGGAGTAAAAAGTTTTCTTGAGCACTTTTTAAGTCCAAGTTGGAGGCACGGAGGCTCTCTTTATAGATGTCACGGTAAACATGAAGTTTAGTTTATCGCCAGATGCGTTCAGCTTTCCGGTGTTCTCTTTTCTGGGCTATTACAGAAGCAATATTTCTCCAGGGTGCTTTTTGCTTACCAGAGATTATTTTAACCTTAGCAGGTGCAATGACATCTATAACATTCACAATTTTGGAATTAAAGGTATCTACAAGATCATCAGTAGAACATGGGGAGGGAGGTAGTAACATGGCGTTTTTAAAGAGTGCAGTAGAATATTCATTAATATACCGTTTTTTGATAGTATTTGATTCGATCTGTATGTCAGGAATAAAGAATATATCAAAGAAAACACAAAAGTGGTCAGAAAGGGAAGGATGAATCACAGAAATATCAGAAACAGTAAGACCCTTTGTGATAATCAAGTGAGTACAATGAGTAGCCCCTTTCACGTGTTGACAGTTCAAATGTGTCCAGAATAGCAAAGACTTATTTTGCACCCTTATCATTCAAATCATCAGTACGAAAATTAAAGTCAGCAGTTATAACTAGACAGTCAGAGTCATGCTGGACAATAATTATGCAAAGTCATGGAAAAAGTAGAAAAAAAACATTTCAAACAGCACAAAGGTATTCAAAGGATGGGAAATCACCAAATGACATGTTTACCCTGAAATACATGTTTAAATATAACCGCAACCCCTCCACCTCTTTTTCCAGATCTACATACATCCAATAACTTAAAGTTGGGAGGAGCTGTCTCAGATGCTATCAATATTAATATATAATATAATTCTGTTAGTGTGGGGCACTTGGGCAGGGGGTGAGCTAGATGGGTGGGAAAGCGAGAATAGAAGATTGTCCCTTAATCGTCCTGAGCCAAACCTGTTTTAGTGGTGGCCTTGTACTTTGAAAAGATATATGCGCCCCCAGAACAAATTAAAATTGTCAATAAAATTCCTTCCTCTTTCATTGCAGACTCTGGAAAGCCTTAGTCCAAGTAGACGACTGAACATATTCATTCCACTATCAACTGTTGGGAGGGGTCCACTGATGAATGATTTAATAATTCTAATTTGTCCATCTTATCCCACTTTAGTAGTTCTGATTGTTCTCTACAAATATCATTGAATCCTGTATGCACAATGATCGGAGTAATTTTCAGATTTTCAGATATAATTGTGGTTATTTTCTGATTAACATCACTGACCGTCACACCTGGGAAGCAGCATGTTTTAGTCTTCTTAACGCGTATGTCCCTGATAGCAGAATCTCTTACAATCAGAGTGTCCGCTTCAGCCGCTTGCTGTGGGACAAACCCCTGTCCGGGCCATCTGCCTGGACGTGTCGTGGGGCTTGCGTTTGAAGATCCATGAGTGGCTCGCATGCCTGGCAGGAGGACTCATGTCCACACAATACATTCATGGTCTGTTTCTGTTTCTCATCACGTTTCTGCAAGCTGTCGGCGGTGGACTCTTGTAGTGGCAGGAATCTGTTTTGTAGTGACAACGTTGGCTTCGGTGATAGGCTAGTCCGACTGGTCCATGCTATTTTACTTAGCCTAGCATTCAGCGTCGAATGAGCTTGTTGCTTCGCTTTGCCTCTCTGTTTCGGCATGGCACTAAATTTATGCCAGTATGAAGCATCTGGTGCTTGTTCGGTTGTTTTCTTTAGAACTGTCTTTCTTTTGTCAAACTTCGGGAAGGTTACAGTGAAACTTTCATCATCATTCAGCTGTATCTGTGTCTGAGCTAACTCACCGTCCAAGGATGCCATCGGGACTGTATCTTGATCTTTGTTCCTTTCTAATGCAATTATCCTGGTTTCAAGTAAAGTTAATGTCTGTAGCAGTTTCACGCAGTCCTTGCAATGTTCAGTACTTCTTTCAGTACCCACATGTGGAGGCATTTTCGTGGTGATGCTAGCAGGCCATGTAGTATTTCTAGGTAGGTAACAAATCGCGTGGTCTACGATGGTAGTCGCGTCACTGTTTACTATTTAGTCAGACATTTAAAAAAACCGGCAAAAGAAAGTGAAGTAAAGCAGAAGCGGATAGAGCGGACTCCTAACACAACCTTCCTCTGCGGAAGTCAAACACAAAGATATAGTGATCTCCAGCTTCTCCTTAGTGTCTAACAAGAGGCAGGCTGACTGGGTTTTCTGTTTATTTTGTCGCCTTGGTGAACGAGCCCCATCCGTGTTTCATTGAGGGACAAGTTTAACAACTTGTTTAACAACAAGTTTGTGTTAATTCATTTCCATTTCCTTTTTATTTGTATTATTATGTTTTTGCATTTTTTAACATCAATTATCATGGGTGGTGTATGATAAAACATCCGGCCTACATCGGCAAACAACCACAACCACTTACTACCATTGCTATGCAGATTGACACATTGAGTATGTCACTCTGCAAGGGGGGAGATGAAGATAAACATTGAATAATGTGGTTCTCTCCATATCTACAAGCCACCATAGATAACTATGTAGGTGACTGTTCGATATGTCAACTCCACAACCAGCACAAGACAATCAAACCAGCCATAGGTCACATTCCCCAACCAACAAGCCCATTCAAGCATGTCTACATCGATTTTATAGACATGGCTGAAAGAATGGGAGGAAAAAGATATTGCATAGAACTCACAGACAGATTCACCAGATGGGTAGAAGCATTGCCCTGCATCCATTGCAACGCATTTAGTGTCACCAAATGCATAGTTAGAGAAGTCATCCCCAGATTCGGTATCCCAGAAAAACTGAGTTCAGACAATGGTAGCCATTTTGTCAATAAAATAATAGATGCCATCACTACCCAATTAGGAATCAAACACTCAGCAGGATTAGTGGAAAGGGCTAATGGAACAATTAAATCTAAATGAACCAAAGCATGTCAAGAGACTAAACTAACATGGGTAACAGCCCTCCCCTTAGTACTAATGAGCATGCGTTGCTCAATAAATAGGACAACCCATTTAACTCCACATGAAATACTAACAAGGAGACCCATGCCTGTAAGACCCCAGATTGAGGGACCAGCCCTAGAGCAGCTAGAAGATGAGCTAGCTGCATATATGAAGGCCCTCACATCTGTCCATCAGTGTTTGTACAAACAGGTGCAGGCTGCCAATCCAACCCCAGACAAGCCACCACCTATAGGGGACAATTACCCCAGGTTAAAGACTGGGTCTACATCTGCATCTTCAAATTAAATTTGGCCGGCCCAGTCAAAAGTAAAGGGACCATGCAAGATCCCTCACTGAGGTAAAAGCGAAGCCTGGAACTGATGATTCCACAAAAAGAGATTGGCCCCACCGCAAAGAGATGGTCAACTCCCACCACCGTGACTATCCAGATCCAGATCATCCTCATCCTCCTCGGCATCTTCCAGTGACATTCCCGAGGAGCACCGCGAGTTCCCAGATCAAATGAAGACACAAGGCAAGATTAGACTGCGTGGGAAAGGGAAAAAGAGACAATGGAAGTCAGAAGATAAGAGTCTACCTAACCACCGAACCATACCAAGGAACCAGGACCAAGGCCCAACTGCTCCTTAGTCTGGCAACATCTAACAATGATGACAACGAGGAAGAGGACAGATTATAACCACTGTGCCACAGCTTTCGCCCAGCAAGGTGCGACCACGTTGGAGCCAGGCCTGGTAAGTGATTTATCCCTAACCCCCCCACTCTCAGGCACTTTCCCGTTCCCAAGACGATACCCCCTTCTGATCTTGTGGGACCATAACGCTGTTGACAATTGCCAGAAACATTGAAGATACTCTTATCTCTTGATTAGTTTAAACAAGCCATTTGGGAGAGGTCAAACGGCAAGGCCCCTCATTCACACACCCTTGATATACTCTCCCACTCTCCCACATATATATATATATATACAAAGTCAACCTTGCGAGGATGATCAACAACATTCTGGACTGAGAAAAACCAAGAACAAAAGGACATGATATGGAACATGCCTAGAGTGGTTTCTGGGATCGTATTCAAGAAACAGTGTTTCTATCTTTATTTAAAAGGCCCTTTCTCACTCTGCCACTGACCTATGACCCCCAGCTGTAGTGGGGATCATAAAACACTCCTGCGACCATGCTCAGGAAAACATGTGTGGAGCCTCTCACGCACAAACCCTTTCTCCCTCTCACTTTCTCTCACCTTGCATGCTTGCATGCTTTGTAATTTTATTCTTCAGCTACTTATGTTGGCAGAGTGATCAAGTGTTTGGACCATGTTTATTTGTTTGAATAATGCATGCATTAAAAGTTCCTTTTGATGATATATCCATGAGGTTACCCATCCTGTATTGAATCATGTCTTCATTATATACCTTTGATTTACCATTATAATTTCCATTAAGATGATTGTGCATGAAAATATTACCTCAAGTCCATGTTACAATTAAATGGGTAATTTAATCTCATCAATATATGTGTATTATAGTAATACATGACATATATCATTGGAAGATGTTAGAAGGATAGGAGTTTGATTTATGTGCATGACAAATGATGTTAGGGTCTGATATACAGTCAATCAAGTTTTAAAAGGCTTACATTCATTTCTCCTGATTTCACATGTTAAGTGCTGTGTGTTTTGTTTATGTTTCGGTTTTCGTTGTTTTCTTCGTGTTTCAGTTTTGATTGTTTTGTTTGTGTTTATTTACTCCCCATCATTTAATCATGTTAATCGCACCCCTTTCTATGTCTAATACATCTATGCCCCATTGTGTACTGAAATGGTCAGTTACATTTTGGTACATTACATATCGGTTTGAGTCACTTCATACTACCGAAGACTCTTCTGTCGAATGTCAACGTCACGTGCCTGAATGTATGTTAACTTTAAGTGATACTGTTAGTATCAAAGGGGTGAATGTGGAATATATTGCCCTGATAGCTAGCATTAGAATCTCAGCTAGGCCATTACAGGGTGCTATTGTGTATATTGCTATTATCCATGAGTTTGCCAAACCGGAGGTTACTAAAGCCAATCAGGAAAAGTTCCCTTTATGACTATGAGCACACAAGTTTTTCTTTAGTGTTCGCTCTCGAGACCTCAGGTTCACTTATTTTACTCTGCGATTACTTTGTATTATTAGAATAAACGTAATCTTTAGAGATATTTCCTCAATCTTGTCTCCAACCATCGACCCCTAGTGAATAGCTGCTAGAGTTTTCCATGACACCCCCCCCCCCAACCCTCTGGCTCTGTGTGGGACCTCAGAGTTTTTTCCAGAGCACCAGAGATGGGTCAGGCAAGATTTCAAAACACCCACATCCCCACCCTCTTCACCCGCACCCCCCAGCTCCCCTGCCTGGATCAAGGCTGGGGGGAAGAGCCCTTTGAAAACAAAGGAGGAGCAAGGAGAAAGGCAGGAGGAGGAGGAGGAGGAGGGACGACCGCTCGCACCCTCTGTGTGTAAACATCTTTTTTCAAACGGGGGGCCCTTCCCCATTGATGATGAAGGCGAGGGGCCTCACCTGGGGATGAAATGAAACAGACAGTGGCCAATAGGCTTCGCCGACATCGTCACAGTGAAATCCTGTTATCGTATGTCACAATTGGGTCAGTTTAAGAATATGACAAAAAAACATGTGAGGCTGTTTATATTGCGACACCCCCTCAAGTTTTCAACCCCCCAAAAAATAAACAAAAAGCAAACGGCAGAAGGAGGAGAAGTGATGTTTTATCTTGCTGCTCCTCTGGGGAAACCCGGGAAGGAGGGAAGGCGGGAGGTTATCTCCAACAAGAAAAAGCGAGTGCATTGCCGAATTTCTAAGCAGCGCAACGGAATGCATCTGCGACAACCATATTTGTGGCAGCAACACCATTTCATCTTCCAAAGCGGGATAACAGAGAATTATCATTATGGTTTGAATAATGTATTTTCATTTGCTTTTTGTTTTTTTTATTCACGATTTCATAGGAGGGTCACCTTGGTGTCATAAGACGTCCATGTGTGTGTGTGTGTGTGTGTGTATGCATATGTGTGTGTGTGTGTGCGGTGAAACGCTGTAGCCGCACATTTTTATGATCTCCCAACAGTAGTGAGCGGGCACGTGGCGGAGGGGAGGGGT
>JAOPJI010071707.1:0-10460 GCA_027122695.1 Merluccius productus | reverse complement strand
TCTCTCTCTCTCTCTCTCTCTCTCTCTCTCTCTCTCTCTCTCTCTCTCTCTCTCTCTCTCTCTCTCTCTCGTTTTTTACCGCTTTCTTCTCTCTCTCTCTCGCTCCGTTGGCCCTGCCTGCACATACACTGTGACCCACAATCCAATACTGCGAGCCAAGCTGCACACACACACACACACACACACACAGTGCTCGCCGCCAATCGGATCCAAACTCTAGCGCCGCCGGCCAATCAGAGATCAGCTCTTGCGCTGCCAGCCAAGCAGAAACGATGCCAGTGTACTTCTGTGGCCAACCGGTGTAACCACTGTGGAACAATTGGAGGACCAATGAGAACGCTTGCTTTTGAAGGCTGCCTGTGTATTTTTATTTTGTCACGTGCGTGTTAGCGTTAGCGTTTACGCGGATGTCTTAACAAGCTAGCACACATTGGCCAAGATATAACTCCAAAAAGCTATGGGAATACTATGTGTTGTTAGCATTAGCATTAGTTTCCAACACGGGTGTAACGGTGTGGAGGTTTTGTTCTTTCACAACACATACACCTGAGACCTGACGCACACGTTTGTAACTATTATATTATCTGTGTTTAGGATTTAATTTAGTATTTTGTACCCAGAAGATTATGTCTTCACGGCGGAGTCACTGTCATTCTAATAAACAGAGCGCAAAAGAACTGGTGCGCTTCCCCACCCCATAAAGCATTGTTTGGTAGTAATACTTTAGAGCTGTAAAGCACATTTATATGGCCGATTCCATATCTGCGCCTGCTCAATAAAAAAAAAATTAAAAAACGGAAAATTAATCATGAAAACTCGATGGTTTCTACAGCGATTTCAATTCTGTGGTGGGTTGTTTATGTCCCATATCATATCAAGATATGATATGGGATATGGGAGATATGGGTTTTCTACTTTGGTGTTGTCGTATTAATATTGAAGACTGCAGTTGTTTTTGCTCTCGTTTTTTAATCAGGGAATTGGGGTTTTTCTGTTTGTTTAGCCATGGCCTGACTTTTCCTTTATCCTTTTTTTCCTTCTTATCTTTTATTGTCGAAGGTAATTCTCTTATAACCGCCCCCCCCCCCCCCGCCTCACCTTTTTAAGTATTAATCAATAAGCTCTTTTTATTTTAATGCCACCGCAAATAAATACCACACGTCGGCTGTGTATTATTTACACTACAAACACTATAAACTTCAAAAGACCCAACGTGAACTAAGACACAGACACACACACGCGGCATCACAATACATGACATACGGCCGTCACGCAGAACCTCCCTTTATCAGAATCACAGCTATGCCAGGAAACAAAATGCAAATGTATATATTCAAATCGGCCTCAGTGACTCCCATGCAGCTCCTGGTCAAAACGACATGGAATTGAGCCCAGCTTGTGTTTTAGACTGTGTACGGGTAAAGTCTGCAGGACGGTCTAGTAACCCGTGGTTACTGGGTGGTCCTCGACCGATCGAAAAGGTGCTCCCCAGCGGTCGTACCTGTAGCCCTCCGAGAGCAAGACGTCTAGTCTGACCCCCTACCTGCTCCTTTTAATGACGTGTATCTGAAATTACTTCAAATTGCGTTGGATAAGTGTGTGTGTGTGTGCGTGCATAGCATGTGTGTGTGTGCGCATGTGTGTGAATGCTCCGTGCGACGTTTGTTTGCATGCTGTTTAGTCCTCCCATGGCATGCAGAAATGCCCTCCTCCAGCCCAAGGCCGCGTTTCAGTCACGTTACCCGAGCGTAATCAGTGCAGAGACGCGCTGACCCCAGAATACCGGCGGCACAGACGTAGATAGACGGGTTTGGTTTTTTGTAAAACACAGCAAACGACAAGCGGGAAGTTGAGTTTGATCTTCTGTGCTCAATCGTCGTTTTTAGTTTTAGTTTGTAAGTGCCGTGCGGAGGGACCAGCCTGCGCTGGATATATGCATCAGGAAGTCAGCAATTGTGAAATCGATACATTACAGCCGGCTGTAGTCGGAAGAAGAGGACGTTAAATTGCTGAAACGTGCAAAATATAATACTGGAGGTAGACTTGCTAAATCCCAAAAGAGGTGTGTGTGTGTGCGTGTGTGTGTGTGCGTGTGTGTGTGTGTGGGTGTGCGTGCATGGGCATCCAACCAGTCTATTAACATGCGGCCTGACCTCTCCTTCTACTCGATATTAAAGGCTGCACTCTATGGAAATGGTGTGTGATGTGCATGGACTGTGCCAGCTGGATATTGTAAACGTAAAACGTAACAAGGGGAATAATGATATCAGAAATGACAAACCTACCGCTGAACGATGTATCCACGTGTGGCTCTCACAAGCCCACCCACGTGGATTGTGTTTTTAATTGGCATTGTACGAGGAAACATTTACTTACTCACTTTTTATGTAATGTATATATTAGCGCTCATGCTAATCTAAATGACAATATAGGCCTATTGTATTAACTGGAGGTATTCCTGCTAATATGCATGCTAATATTTATGCTAATTTTCTTGTTAGTCTGATTAGGGCGCCCTGGTGCAGCGAGAGGTTATCAAAGTGCCCCTAGGCCTCGGGCTCCAAGGCCCACAGTAGGCCCAGGGTGACCGGGTTGGTTGGTATCTGTCCGTGAGGAGGGTTGGCGCGGTGCCCGGCGAGCACCGGCACCTCCGGCGCTACACTGCGCCACCTTCTGCCCACACGCGGTGACTCGACCTTGGGCCAAGCGGTGCAGGGCCAAGCGGTGCAGGGCCGGGGCGGAGGTGGTGGGAGGGGACAAGTAGCTGGTACACGGCGCATTTGTTATTAAAAGCATCGGTATCAGCCGGGGGCGTTTCTAGGATTTGAGGACCCCCCCCTTCCCACCGGAAATTATTTTGGATAAACAAGGTCTGCTTTGATGCTTTTCATGCACTCTGGCACCTTATTGACATTCAAAGTACACGTCTTGTCGTTGACAAATTTAAATGTGTACCTCAAAAACTGTTCTATTAATATATTAGTAAAATATTAGTAGTTGTTATTAATTAGTATTAGTATTGAGAAGAAGCAGAATACAGAATACTGCTATCATTAAACAGTTGAATGTATTTAAAATTAGTTGATTGGAATTTTACATTTATTTTTCACACACACACACACTCACACACACACACACAATCTTCAGATACAGTACATGCACTGTAGTGCTGCACTGTTCACCTCTCCATCATCTGCTTCTCTCTCTCTTTCTCTCTCTCGCTCTCTCTCTCTCCCCTCCCCCTGTCTCCTCTCTTCCTCTCTCTCTCTCCATCATCTCCCCCATCATTTGCTACTGTCTCTCTCTCTCCTCTCTCTCCATCGCCTGCTGCTCTCCCTTTTTTCCCTTTTTTCTCTCCATCTGCTGCTATCTCTCTCTTCCATTTGCTGCTGTCTCTTCTCACTCTCATCATCTGCTTCTCTCTCTCTCTCTCTCTCTCTCTCTCTCTCTCTCTCTCTCTCTCTCTCTCTCCATCATCTGCTGCTATCTCTCGGTCTCTTTCCATCATCTGGTGCTCTCTGTCTGTCTGGTATTGCATGATAAAAGAAGCTAAAATGTTATTCTGTGTAACTTTAAAAGGTACACCGTGCCATTGACCTGTCTATACTGGCATTAACAATTGGGAAGATTCATTCCAATTGTACAGGCGTGAGAATCAAAATTGCTTCACTGATTCACTCTCTCTGACACACAATCACAAACATAAACATCACAGTGACACATCAAATCACATGCACACCACTTCCACTGCATCCTGGCATGAGAGCATTGTGTGCCACGGTTGCAATATTTCATAACTAGGCCTACCTTCTTACTTTTACTGGATCTGTAACACACACGCACACACACACACACACACAGTAATCAACAGATTACACACACAGCAATCTGTAATCACACGTGGGCGTGCACGGGGCGTCTGGGCTGAAGCTGATCGTTGCCAGGTTTGCTTGCCGT
Source organism: Merluccius productus (assembly GCA_027122695.1). Taxonomy (NCBI): domain Eukaryota; kingdom Metazoa; phylum Chordata; class Actinopteri; order Gadiformes; family Merlucciidae; genus Merluccius; species Merluccius productus. The sequence goes on along the minus strand of JAOPJI010071707.1, from coordinate 6,503 downwards.
GCACCCAGGTGCATGCTGGTATTTGTCATGTCTACCAATCCTTGTTGTGCAAACATGGAGACAAATCACATTCTGTGTGTGCGTGTGTGTGTGTGTGTGTGTGCGCGTGCATGCGTGCGTGCGCGGGCGGGTGTTTGTGGGTATGGGGGTGTGTGTGTGTGAGAGAGAATCTACATGCATGTCTGTGCACGAGCAAGTGTTTCTGTGGGTGTCTCTGTGAGTGTCTGTATGCACATACTTGTCTGCGTGAGCATAAGTCTATAGGTGTGTCCGCAGTGTGTGTGTGTGTGTGTGTGTGTGTTGACGTGTAGCGTGTGGAAGTTGGATGGTTTGCCTTGGGAGTGATGTAAGTGACTGCTGCTGTAGGCGTTCAGGTTAAACCGACTAGCTCGTGCTATTCAGCTTGAATGAGTAGTTGTGGTTGTGTGTTGTCACTTCAGGGCTGTCTGTCTCCTTAGAGCACATGTTGATTCATCTTGACTCATGGGAAGGTAATCCACTTTGAATTCTTTGCCAATGTCATTGACGTCATATTGGTTTTATTGATCTTTTCAGTCGTGAAAATGGGTAATTTAAAAAGTCGATCCAATGTCAACATGCATTGTTCACACAATGGATCAATTAGTCGCAATTTATTGATCATAGTAATTTATAAATCGTCAAAATAATTATATATAATTAGTATACCTTATTTTGCTAAATGTTCAGTTAATTATCCCTTATTATGAACCATTTTCATACATTTATATACTTTCCTAACATTGACCCTTTTCTCTTCCCTTCCCTTCCCACACAAACACACACGCAGCTGCCGCCATGTTTAAATCCCGCTCCTCATTCGCTCTTTGCTAAAATGTATTCACGAACCAACCGGCTCACCACGACTGGTCTGATCTGATAGATGGAGAGATAGATGTGTCATGAATATAAATCTGACTTCCTCCTCCAGCGGCTCAGGGTGAGGAGCGGGAGTGCGCCTACACGGAGCAGCCGCAGCAGGGGGTTGGGGACCGCGTGTCGGGGTCGGAGGGCCGCGTCTCTCCAGAGAACACCACCATCCGATGTGCCAACGGCGGCCATTGCTACGGTCTGTGGGAGAAGACCCCCCCCGGGGAGGTTCGCCCGGTCAAGCAAGGTACCTATCATTACCACCACCACTTCCACCATCGTCATTACCACCACTATAACCACCATCATCATTACCACCACCACCATTGTCATTACCACCAGCATTACCACCATCATTACCACCACCACTACTTCCACCATCATCATTACCACCACCACCACTATAGTCATTACCAGCACCATTACCACCGTCATTACCACCACCATCATTACCACCACCACCACTATAGTCATTACCACCACCATTACCACCATCATTACCACCACCACTACTTCCACCATCATCATTACCACCACCATTACCACCGTCATTACCACCACCACTTCCACCACCATCATTACCACCACCACCACTATAGTCATTACCACCATCATTACCACCACCACTTCCACCACCATCATTACCACCACCACTTCCACCACCATCATTACCACCACCACTACCACCATCATCAGTACTACCACCACCATTACATCATCATTACCACCACCACCACTATTATTATCAATACCACCCCCATTACCACCACCACCATCATTACCACCACCACTACCAGCATTGTCATTACCATCACCACCATCATCATTATCAATACCACCATCATTATTTTCTCCACCACTACCACCATCATCATTGCCACCACCACCATTGTCATTACCATCACCACCATCACTACCACCATCATCATTACCACCACCACCATCAATACCACCACCACCACCATGACCACCACAACCACCACCACTATCATCATCAATCATTACCCCCACCACTACCACCATTATCATCAATACCACCACTACCTCCACCATCATCCAACGCCCTAGTCACTAACTCTTGTTATCATAAGGGTAAGTAAACCCCAAAATCACTTTTTTCAGATATAAACCAACCGGTCTGTTTGAAAAGAACATTTCTTATTTACGATAACGATATTTACATATCGTATTATTTATTATTATTTTTTGCCAAAAAAACGTTGTTAAATTGAAAAGACTTCTATGGAAAATACGATGGGTCTGCTACTTCCGGCTAAAACTGCTTTTCCAGAGTGGTAGTTTTCTATTGGCTGCCCACCCTAGCTCCAGCGAGTGTGACGTGGGCTTTAACAATGTTTGACAACAACCCTCGCACTTGCTCCTATGGTGCCCAAAGTGTCCGATGACTTTTTTTGTGCATTTCTTTAATCGCCCGGATGGTGATTAAAAGTTCTCCTGCTTAAACGGGGCTAAACCTACCCTTTTATAGTTAGGAAAACGTATGTGTTTGTGTGTGTGTGTTTCTCTCTCAGGGTGCTGGGGCCAGGGGGCGCACCAGCAGGATTGCCGTGACGACAGCTGCGTGGTGACCAACTCTCAGATCCTCAACGGGACGTACCACTTCTGCTGCTGCGGCAGCGACATGTGCAACCTCAACTTCACCGAGGACTTCTCCCCGCCCAGCCCCACCACAGCACAGCCCATCCGTATGTACCACACACACACACACACACGCACGCGCACACATCCCTATGTACCACACACACACAAATATGCAGAACACACACACACACACATACACACATGCAAGATCACACACACGCATGTAGAACACACACACACACACATACACACATGCAGATCACACACACTCATGCAGAACACACACACACACTCACACACACACCCATGTAAATATTTTAAAAAAACAAGGTGATTTCTGTATTTAAAAAGAAAATGTGTGTGTATATATATATATATATGTATATACTATGAATATGTGCGTGTACATTTTTGGATTTTTGGGTATGTGTGATATACACAAATAGAAATATATATTAAAAAAATACATGACTCTGAACAAAGTAATGAATGTAAGAATGGTAGGTGTAATAAGCTAGGGCTTCAGCCTACACCTTTTCGGTCAGTAGAAATTTGTGATTTAAGGCTTATGATTTTAGTGACCATTACTTTTTATTTATTTTCATATGTAATTGAGTTGTATAAACCTGAAATAAACCTATGTAGAACACACACGCAAAACACACCCCCACTGCACAGCCCATCCGTACGTATCACACACACACACACACACGCGCGCGCCACCACATAGCCCATCTGTACGTACCACACACACACACACACACCACCGCACAGCCAATCTGTATGTACAACACACACACACACACACACACACACAACACATACTCTCACACACAGAACACTTACAGGCACACCACGACCACGGCCAATCCCTATGCAGAACACACATACAAACAATCTGTACACAGAACACACACTCATACACACAACACCACAGCCAATCCGTATGCAGAACACACACATACAAACACACACACACACAGATGCACATATACACATTTCCCAACAACAATGCAAGGAGACCGTTGCAGTACGTTTACATTCACATCTAGTGGACGGTGAGAGACGGAGAACAATCAAAAACATACAATCAATATTGGAGCAATGGCTGAAATTTTAAGTGCAGCACCAAAACAACAACTGGACAGAGTGTAGAGTGGCTGTAGGAACCAGAACACAAGGTTAGTAGGGTAATACCTTAAGTACATTAAAACACACACACATTGCAAGAAGAAAACTTGGTTCTCACTGACTGGACAAAACAAGCCGATGCCATCTGCCTATAGTCTCTCCCCTTGTAGTACCCACGCAAGGAAATGGCGATAGGCTCCCAGACGGTGTTGTGTGACGTGAATGGAAACAACAACAAAAAAAAGCACAGAATTAGGTTAAATAGACAATGTAGAAAACAATCGAATAACCTGCATGTAGCTTGTCATCATTAGCCACTCGGGATGGTGAAACGGTAATGGCAATCAGGAAGGCAAATAAGCCAGCCACATATTATTGACAAACCGAGATCTAATACGACGTTGATCCATTATGACATTACACAATATATTCTGATCTGATCGCAGTTATGCTAGAGAAAGACATGGAAGCTATGAACAATGTGTATAAACTAGGGCGGAACAATATGGTAAGAAAACAATCATATTGCGGTTATTTTCTCGCATTTTCTCTCTCATCTGGAGAAAATGTGTAGGCCAGGGCGTCCCTGCAGCACTACAGTACTTCATTTATAATGGTGTTATAAATTTACATTTACACATTTGACCCTTACACATTCGATAATATTTGGATTAATTGTTCAGCCCTAGTATAACCGGTAGGATAGCAAGCTAGCTCAAGATGCAGGTAGTTGGTTCATATGACTGTCTTCCATGTTCAACGATGCCAAACAAGGATGAATATTGTACTTCCTGAACGGCCATCTGTTTATTCGGCCCAGCTGGTCTGGGTTGCCTTTTCCGATGTATTTTTGGAGTCCTCCATTAGGTCTCCACAATACCCCTCTCCATGGGCCGTCCAAAGCATAAGAATCCACCTCGGTCTACCCGGGGAGGCGGCTGCTAATGCGGCACCTTTTTCGACCTCTCGCTGTCTTATCTCTCCCTCGCTATATATTCAGGCGAGACTTGGTAGCCTCAAAAGAGTAGGCATCTATTTTTAACTCTAATTACAGATGAAGATAGCAAGCAAAGTTCCCCACTACCCCAATGGTTGGCTCAATCGGTGGACTGCCCCTTTAAACCAATATAAAAATATTATTATACTTTGTTTTGATCATATCTAGCGTTAGGATCATTACCTCAATTAATTACATTTAGCATACTTGGTGAATAATAATTTATGTGTGCTCTTGTAACACATAACAAACCAGACTGTGTGACTGGTGATTCATCTGCTACTTCAGTTGCTAAGTTACGGCTCCAAGGTCTCCAAGAGTTTTTAATTTTTGGTCTGCACACAAAAAAAGTTATACACGCAACGTGCTTGGTGAAGACTCGACTGTTCATTCGGATCACAACGTGCCCCGAACCAAACATCCCGTACCATTAAACACACACACACACACACACACACACACACACACACACACACACACACACACACACAACAATTTGCACTTGCACGCCGCAAATATAAATTGCTTGGGGCTGTTTTTGCCCATAAAGCCGCATTATAAATGATTTTAGCTATAGCTGTTCCTTATGCCAACTGACACACACACACACACACACAGGGGTCAAAGGTACCATCATTAGCAAGAGGGGGTCATGCCTCCACACCTCCCCCTCTCACACACGCATGAGCATGTAAGCATGTGTACGTAGTCTTACATGCACTCTGACGGTGAGATGCAGCCATGTTATAGTTACCTGCGTTACACGTGTTCCGTTATCTTTCACATTAAAAGCACGTAACTATGAACCCAGTCTCGTGGTTTTCATACAGTGGGATGTAAGTTGGCACTGAAAGGATTGCATTCATATTTGGTTATCGAGATAAATGAAAGATGAGCTGCTTAGTATTTTGATCGTCTTTTTTTTTGCGGCGTATGTCTTTTTGTATAATCAACGGTTTCTGTTGATTATACAATTGCTTTTCTTGGCTGCTCGACAGAAAAAGCAATCTTATTTCATTTCATCGCTTTGACGGCTTTGATATATTTGTTATTTATGCGTATTTATTTATTATTTATGAACTAAACGATTAAAAAATAAATGTTAGAAACAAATTGAAAGTCAAAACAATAATCCATAGTTGCCACCCTACATTTAATAGTTGACACTTTAATAACCACAGAAAAAGTTACCAACGTGCTCCGACAAAGTTTTTTTTGTTGAGAAACGTAAACGGGTTTTTTTTTTTCAATTCAATTATTGGGGGACTTATTTTCCAATTCCCTTTTTTTTCTTTTTTTTCTGTTTGGCTTTTAAGAGTTGCGGTCTTGCTGTCAGCCTTTTTATTTGGTGAATCCATCGTGTCTCCTGGCCTTCTCTCCTCCTGCTGCTGCTGCTGTTGTTGTTACACTCTCCAATTTAACACCTTTTTTTTGGGGGGGGGGGGGCTTTTATTTCCCTCCAGAGTGCTCGTTAATTCGGTTATCGTCCGCCTTCAGGCGTTTTCCCGTGTTTTTATTTTCAAACTCCTTCCTCTAATTAGTGCAGTGTAGTGGAAAATAAAATAAGAATAAATAAGATTAAAACGCTACAACAAATTAATCGGAAGATTCGGAGGATGTCAATTGTGAGTTAATGAAGGATGACGACACCGTGCGCTGAACATCTGCACCATTTTGTGTTTCTGGAGTGCGGGAGGAAGTGGGAGAGAGAGGAAAGGAGTTGGGTGGATGAGGAAAAGGATGTTTTTGGAATTAAATGACTCGCAACTTTGTTCAACCCCCTCCTCCCCAACACACATACACACACTCTTACTCACACACACACACACACACACACACACACACACACACACACACACACACACACACACACACACACACACAC
>JAOPJI010071696.1:0-10460 GCA_027122695.1 Merluccius productus | reverse complement strand
GCGTACGTCCGTGATTATCGCGTGATCTCGTGATATCGCGTGAGTACGACCGGCTCGCTCCGCTGACGTTCCGCGGCAGTTCCGCGCCCGGTCGGCTTTGACGCCTGGCAGAGGACGGAGCAAAACCGCGTCGCTGACGTTCCGCGGCTGTAACGTCCCCGGTGGAACTCCCCAGTTAGTCACCATTGGTTAACGGCTAGAACCTTCCTGGGGATCACCTCTCTTTTTCCCCCCGCTTAAACACCATTGGTTCGGCTTTTCAGCTTTAATCTAACGCCACTAGATCCACCGCGGACTGTCCAATCAGTTCCCCACTTAAGTTCGCTTTATAACGGGGTGCGAATATCCAATATCTTACTTATCTAACTTAACTCAGTTTGACCAGTGGTTGCGTTAGACTTTCTTTCGAGTTGACCGGGGCTCTCTGAAACACTATTCGACTCGACATTTAAGGTACAGCTCTACTAAAAGTTTGAATGTTCTAAAACTGTCCCGTGTCATCTATCTGGGAAAAGGATAAACACTCGCCCAGCAACAATAGTGCCCCACAGAGGCTCCCAAATGCGCGTTGCTAGCATAAGCCGTTGTGCATTTGCCATCGTGGAAGTCAAGGAGAAAAAAAGGGCATTCTTGATACTTTTGTTTGCACTGTACAACACTGCACATCCGGTCCCCCGCTTACGAGGGTTAGATGTGCATTGTGGTTCAGATTAATTTACCTTTATTTGTATTTCTTAGTTGGTACATTAACAAGTGCATTAAAGTCCATGTAAAGCAAAAGTAAATATGTGTTTTGAGTTTGTCACACCATAGAAAAATGTGTTATTAACCACCCAGCCAAATTTGAATGATGAAAACGCCGGCAAGTGTATAAAATTAGGTCTCAAAATCATGAAAAAATAAGCATTATTCTCTGCTCTGAGGCACTAGGGGTGTGTCCGCTAAAGGTGCTAAACCACGCCCAAGCGCACGAAGGGTGGAGCCTCTCTCAATTGTCAAACTAGTAACTGGTCATGCTCAACTGCAACTGCGCTCTGTTTGTTAGGGGCAGGGCAATGCTAAGAGGAATCGGGCTGAGTCATCAGATGCCCCTTAAGCCCTGCCCAAAAAATCCTGGTCGCAGAAATGGTGAAAAACAGAAAAACGGTCTAACTCCACAATTCAACACTACGTGGTTCTACAGTGTTTTCATATGTTTTCAGCAATGACTTTCTAACATGTGTAATGTGTTAGAAATCTCTGAATTTGACAAATTAAATTAAATGCAAACTCTGTTAGCGAACAAACTTAATTCCATATTATTCCTTACGAGTGCCGGGCAGGTGCACATTGCATGTTCAAACAACCTTATTTGTACTCTATACTATTGAAGCCATGTGTCTTGGGAAACGTTTATGCTTTTTAGGCTACATTGAACTACATTGTTAGCTAAGTTATATAGTGAGGCACATTTTTGCATGTAAAAATCTTAAAACCTTGAAGTTAGAATCGTAGCATGGTAGAATGGCTTGTTCAAGAAGAGGGGAAGGCCACACATAATCAAATAAACACTCAACAGCGGTGTGCAGAAGGGCATCTCTGAATGCACAAAGTGCCAAAACTGGATATTTAATTGGTTTGATAATTATCCAACCGCTGTGACATGCAAATGTCATGAATCCATCCATCCTTATCCATGGTTCAAGCTGGTAATGCTGGGCTTGGTTGACACATGCTGGCCCCCAAAAAAGGCTTGAGCATAATTGACATGTGTATACCAGCACAACATTGCTTTATTTTTATTACCATTTGTGTCTACTCGATCTCCAGTGGCTACTTCTACCAAGATGATGTCATGCACTCAAGCTAATTCAACCAACATTATTTACACGTGAATGAATGTGATCAACATTTTTTTTGATTGATAAAGTATTGATATTGTAGTTGTACTAAAATTATTGTTATATCTTTTAATTGTGTTATATTTACAGTGTTTGCCTATGGAGCCACTGGGGCAGGCAAAACGCATACAATGTTAGGTTCACCTGATGACCCAGGAGTCATGTATCGCACTATGAAGGAGCTGTTTAAACGCATGGACGATGTCAAGGAGGAGAAAGTGTTTGAGGTTGCCTTCTCATACCTTGAGGTGAATATTATTGCTTTAAATTCTTTACATTCTAGAATGTATTCTTGAGTCGTAACATACTTTAGCCTGGAAGGGTTATTACAACTCCTATTATCTATCATACTTATTATTAGGTGTGCAGGTTTAGCTGCACAACTATTATTTATCATAGTTATTTTATTTTTCCTATTTGTTTTGTATTATTTCCAAACTTCCCTACTCAACTCCTCCTTAATACTTTATGTTTTAAGGAACTTTTGAACTCCCACAAAAATCCCACACATGGGATTTGTCTGTGTTCTAGAATTCTAAATATAAACTAAATTGATTCTAAATAAAATAAAAATCTATAAACTAACTACTACCAAAATATTTAGACTTGATGGACATTCTATTTCAAAATATGGAGCTCCTCGCAGTGATTGCTCATCACAATTTTCTAAGCAATGATGTTTAGACTTTTTTACAAGAGTTAACTCTAAATGTTCTCCACATACACATTGAAATCTCAATCAGTTTAGAACTAAACTAAACTAAACTTTAGAGCTAAAATAACATTCTCTCACTAGACTATTAATATTCTTCCCAAACTTCCCTACTCAACTCCTCCTTCGTACTTTATACTACAACAATAATTCAAACGTTAATTACTACCTTGCTACCCAAACTTCTATATTCTGTACTTCTGTAACTATCTGTACTTTTTAAATGATTAGACTTCTAAACCAAGAACACTCTAGCAACCACCTAGATAACCATAGCAACCACCTAGATAACCATAGCAACCACCTAGAACAACCTAGCAACCACCCAGAACACCCTAGCAACCAACTAAAAGACCCTAGCAAGTTAAACCATATAGAACACCCTAGCAAGTTAGCAACCACATAGAACACCATAGAAACCACCCAGAACATCCTAGCAACCATCTAGAACAACCACAGAGAACACCATTAGACTTTCTTTTTTTAAATAAAACTAAAAATCAGTTTAGAATTAATAATCTCTCACTTGACTATTCATATTCCTCCCAAACTTCCATACTCAACTCCTCATTCATACTTTATACTACAACAATAATTAATAGTTACTTACTACCTTACTACCCGAACTTCTATACAATGACTCAAAACTTAAATTATTAGACATTTAAACCAAGAATGCCCTAGCAATCACCTAGATGACCATAGCAACCACCCAGAACACCCTAGCAACCAACTAGAAGAAACTAGCAACCACCGAGAACACCATAGAAACCACCTAGAACAACCTAGAAACCACCCAGAACACCCTAGCAACTACCTAGAGCACAATATAAACCACATAGAACACCCTAGCAAGTTAGCAACCACCCAAAACACCATAGAAAACATAGGACACCATTAGACTTTATTTTATTTTCAGCATGCTGCACACCACAATTGCTTCTGAAATTGTATTTTAGTTGTACTTCTAGTTTCCATAGTGGAAATGTTAAATAAATGAACATTTCCTAATATGGTTAACATATGGTTATTAGGGGCATAATGGTTTCAAAATACTGTATATGACGATAAGCATGTGGGCAAACATGCATGGTTCGGGGCGGACTGAAATATGGTATGGTAGAGGAAAAAAAGACACCTGATATTGGCACATTTTGGAGTCACAGCCATATAATTATTAGAAACAGTGACCCAAAAATAGTGAAACTAACCGAACCATGACTCACCTGAACTGTTACACCCCTAGTCGTTAGTAATAATACATTTCTAACACCATGTTGCATATACAAATATATATGTTACGTTGTTTAATGTTGGTACTACAAGTACTTGAATGATGCCCAATTTTTCTCCTTATTGTTTGGTGTGCCAGGTGTATAATGAGCAGATCAGAGACCTGATGGCTAATGTAGGTCCCCTGGCAGTGAGGGAAGATGATTCGAAGAAAGTGGTGGTTCAAGGACTTTCACTCCATCAGGTTAGTTGTGTATGTGATTTGTGATAAAGGTGTTCAATATTGTATGGTGATCGTTGCAGTCTGGTCATGCATGCTTTCAATAGACAATATTCCAGTGGTTCCCAAACTTTAAGTAGCCGGCAGGGGGGGGGGGTTTGGAGGGGGTCAGCTCCCCCCCCCCCCCCCCCCCCCCGCCCCTGGTCTGGTCTCTCCCTCCCATGCCCACTCTGTCTCCAGGACCGGTCTGAGGTACCAGATATGAAGTAAACCTCGGTTCAGTGCTGTTGTAACTGTTGGTGGACCTCTTCCGCTCCACCCTCCACCCTCCTCCTCCTCCTCCTCCTCCTCCTCCTCCTCCTCCTCCTCTTGAGTCATCTGAATCAACAGCTGTCGTCTGGCTATTGTCTTGTCACATCTGTGCTCATCAGAGCTGATGTAGACCAGCATACTGGGCCTAAGCAGGCCCAGACCCGGGGCCCCCCAGAGACCAGGGGCCCTCGGTGGACAGGGACTTCCTGCCTTCCTCTCACTGTGTGGACCACAGGGTGGATTGTGGAGGGTCACTTCAGGCCGTTAAATTTGTTGTTTTGTGGGTTGAATAATTGGTCAGTGTGGCAGTAGTTTGCTGGGCCCCTCCCACATGAGACACAGGTGGTTGCCGTGACGATATATCCAGTTGGCGAGATGGTGCAAGCCGATCAGATGTAACGTGTTGCCATGACAGTGGCTCTTCTCCTGAGTGTGTGTGGGGATAGCTGGTTTATCCTGGGGGCCATGATGGCTCTGCCCCCCCCCCCCAGACCCAGAGTCCAACCGGTCTGACTGGGACCAGGTGAGGCTGTAGACCAGATACACACCACACACACAATCATGATGCCATGAGGAAGGGAGAATAGCAGCAGTCTCCGGTCTCCAGCCCAGCGGGACGTCTGCAGTTTGTTTGCTTTGTCTGCTGAGCAGTTTATCAAAATGCTGTAAAATAGAGAATAACTAAATATATATATAATATATATATTTACATTTCTAAAGCTATGAGCTGCAAGTATTTATTTGAGATGAAACCTAGATGAATCCTCTCTTTATTATTGTTGGCTGTAAAACATGTTGTAATAGTTTTCAGGGAAGCTCTTCTAACAACATTTGAATTAGCCTTAGGACTGGATAATATTACTCATCTAATCCATAATGGGACTAATATCATTAATCTAATCCAGCAGACCGTTCCCCTTAACGATGAGACCCTTAAAGCCACATGGTCCACGTTAAGACTGCATCAGATTAAGTGTGGATGGGCTGATGCTTCCTCATATGTGTGCATTTAACCATTCATTTCAAATTAAACAATAAAATATACTCTATATAATTATACTTCTATATAATTCAACCGTCTGAGGGTCGTTACATCAAATATGCTATTGGACTAAAACTAGTTTTCCTTTCACTGACGTTTCAAACCTCATATTTAATCATTTTAATTCTCATCGTCAATTATTGCTCGACTATATCATCGACTATAAAACTGGGTGATAAGTCGCTATCTTCGTTTCATGACGATACAATGCCATTCAGAGATGACTAAAGATTGAATTATTGGCCAACCCTAATTAATTAATTCATATTAATTGAAGTTAAGGTGTAAATGTACTCAGGCAGCAGATCCACCGGACCGATCCTTCATCATCCACACCTTACTGTCCAGTAGACGCATTAGTTAACTGTTAACTAACTGTTAGTTCATGCTTATTACTGCATTGACTAATGTTAATTAATGTACTTTTATTGTGAAGTGCAAACAAAAACACAATTGTTAGAAACAGCCAGAAAGGCTGATTTCCACAGCGGCCCTTTGAGGTGGAAGTAAACATATCATGTCATATCCCAACAACAACAACAACATAACACATATTATCATCACATATATGTATATATATATCTATATATCTATATATATATATCTATATATATATATATATATATATATATATATCATCATCACATCAGTGTGTCTAAAACCTCCCTCAGAATAAATTCCTCCAGCCTGTGTGGACATCTGGCTGCTCACACACCTTCGCTTGACCTAGCTTCGTGTTTTTGCTCTATGATATTTATTGTTTTAAAGCGCATGCTCTGCGCCGCGCTGCAGATACGCCGCGTCAATCATGGCAACAATAGCAGCAGCAGCAGCAGCAGCAGCAGCAGCAGCGTCTGTGGCGCTGACGGCCGGGACGCCGACCAAGACGTGTGATAATTTTAGCCTGGATCCTCTCACGTGGTCTGGAGCCGGGGACGGCGTTCGGAAATAAACTTGGAATTCAGCTTAATTGCAGTTTACAGTTTTAGGAGGGGCAGTGAGCGTTTTTTTTTTATTTTCCCGCGTATACACACAGCGAGAGACGAGGCCAAGAGGACGTGAGGTTTGGACGCCACAGAGGTTAAAAAACGTCAGAGAAAGTTGTTGTTTTTTTTCTCCCGTTTTTTTTCTGTTTCTTCCAAGCGCCAGCGTCCGGCCCGTGAGTCTGGTGTCCCTGGAGGGGGATTGCACCGTCCGTCGTCCACTTAGCAAATTCATCAGCTTTATTATTCCACGCGGCGCGGCTATTAGCTTACCGCAGTAAAACTCTCCTGTTCGTGTTTAACTGCTTTATGTGAAGCCCAAGTGCAATGTTAGCTTTTTCTTTTTCTGGGATAACCATTTTCTTTTAGGGTGTCAGATGTTTCTGTTGGTGAGTTCGCCCCCTGTGGCGCTGAGCCGGCGCTCCCCGAGCCCATCGGGGCCGAATCACCCTCTAAATCTCTTTAAGTGGTCTTAAACTTAGACCGCTCCTTCATAATCTCTACCTAGTCGACAATAATGGCCAGCGGTTTGGTCGTTACTGTTATAAATGACGGTTCCCGCTCCTCTCATGATTCCTGCATGCCTTTCTTTGACCCTTCAACCGAGTGGCTCGGTCAACATCTCCGGCCAGCTCCAGGCCCCCTCCAGGCCCCCTCTAGGCCCCCTCTAGGTCCCCTCCAGGCCACCTCCAGGTCCCCTCCAGGCCACCTCTAGGCCCCCTCTAGGTCCCCTCCAGGCCACCTCCAGGTCCCCTCCAGGCCACCTCCAGGCCACCTCCAGGTCCCCTTCAGGCCACCTCCAGGCCACCTCCAGGCCACCTCCAGGCCCCCTCCAGGCCCCCTCCAGGTCCCCTCCAGGCCACCTCCAGGTCCCCTCCAGGCCCCCTCCAGGTCCCCTCCAGGCCACCTCCAGGCCCCCTCCAGGTCCCCTCCAGGCCACCTCCAGGCCACCTCCAGGTCCCCTCCAGGCCACCTCCAGGTCCCCTCCAGGCCACCTCTGGCGTGGACAGACATGTTTTACAGTCGGTACGAAGGTGAGACTGAGGGTTTGACTCCTGGCTGGTGAAGATGATGTCAGACAGCTGCAGGAGGATAAATGTAATGGATGTGCTGCAGGGCTCACACCGGGAGACCCAGGGGGGGGGGGGGGGGGGATGATTGAGGGCCTTGACCTACTTGGGGTTTTACCATGTTGTGTCATAGACCATTAGATCATGCCAAGAAACAAAGAAACAAATCCTGTCTCACCAAACTCACATAAATACAGCATAAATTTTGCTTTTGTGTACACAGACACAGACACAGACACAAACACACATCGGAGAAAAATAAATATAGACCCCAAATTATGCAGCCTTGGCTTCTCACGCAAGCGACGCACACTCCCACAGTATGAACAAACAGTGGCATGACATGTTGTCCAGCAGGAGGTCGGCTTCCCACAATTAATAAATTATTAAACTGTCTTGGACAGCGAGAAACTTCCCCCAACGGGGGACTTCCCTGAATCAGCTTGTGTTTGGGACAGTCGTCAGGCAGAATAACTTGGCGTGGTTTTTAATGGTTATTTTTGTATATTTTTGTTGCCACATTTTTTTATATATTGATTTTGGAATCAAAGAAAAGAAAACAACAGAAAAACATCAACAACAGAACTAAACCAACACGACATCACATGCACAGACCCCTCACCCCTTCCTCACCCACCCAACATCTGACATGTATGGACTCAAATATGTGATTTTATTGAAGCGATCCGCAGCTTGGGACGCAATAGAGACGTCTTGCATTGGGATCGTGGATTCGGAGGGAAGGAGGAGAACATCAAGAGTAGGAGAGGAGAACATCAAGAGCAGGAGAGGAGAACATCAAGAGCAGGAGAGGAGAACGTCAAGAGGCGATAAAGCCATGAATGTTTCTGCAAATAATAAAGTTTGCTTGGCTGAGGACAGGCGAGACGAGGCGAGCGTGACCCCGAGGCTGACCTTGGACGCTTAAGGAACGGCCCAAAGGTGCAATCAATATTGTTTGTGGTTGAATGTTTGTGCACGCCCACACATGCATGCATAGGAACAGGAGAGGAGGAGGAGGAGGAGGAGGAGGAGGAGGAGGAGGGAGGAGGAGGTTGGGGAATGCGATGCACCCAGGGCCTGGAGTTGAAGCTTGCTTCCAGCGAGGTGTGTTGTGGCCAACGTGGGTACTGCACCCCTGGCCTCCAAAGGGATTATGGGATACACAGAAGCCCTGGAAGCACCTGGAGAAGCGGTTTGCATTTATGAACGGTAACATTCATGAATATTGCATATGTTGGCCGGCGACGCAGGGAATGCTGCAGGGCTTACTCTCGCAGTCCATGAAGTGAGTAACAGAAGACAGATCTGGTTATCTCAGGGCATGGTTGAGCTGAATGTTCAAGTACCATATCCACATACAAGACCGTGGGATGACGGACGGATGGTTAGGTGGAGCGATGGATGGAGGGATGAGTGGATGGATGGATGGATGGATGGATGTAGTAACAGATCCCTCTTGGGGGAAATCGGCAAGACAACACGAGATTGGAAAACCAGACTTGGGTATTGAGACAGGATGGGGCTGCGCAGGCTTCTGGACGGTCCCTACGGAGCGGGAGCAAGAGATCCTGCTGAAGCTTCGTGGGGTGACTGATTCATAGAGGAAATGATGTCAAACCGAGCTGGAAAAGGGGAAAACTGTGGTCAGGAAGGCAACAACGGGAAGATAAGTACGTTGAAAAAGACTGGGAATGATGTCATCGCTGCACGCCGTTGGGGGTGAACCTTAATGTGTGTCTGTGTGTAATCCTGTTGTCCATTGAATAATTCTGGTCATGCAAATTACAATTTATGGCTCCATTGGTTTTAAGAGTTGCACATTTACATGCCGCGATGTGTCCAGATGAGTCATGCCGAGTCGTAAAACTTTACTGCGCTCCGAAAATAGACCATAGCGGGGGATTCATGTTTTCTGTTTTGGTAAATAGTGGAAATTATCTCTCCGTCTCCCGGGAGTCCCGCCGCCCATCAGTCCTCTCACTTTGTCTTTCCCATGTCTGGTCCTCTCCGAAGAGCTTATCCTGTCAGTTTGAACACGGGCCAAGCGCCTGAGTGGGCTCACCAGTTTTAAGCTTAGCGTGATGTCCTGTCTGCTCGGTACTTCCCCACTTCAGCCCGCCGCAGGACGGCCGGCGAGGGCTGACTGACAGGCCAGGAGTGGCTCTTGAGGACCCGGGTGAGGTAGCGCAGGTCGGCGCTACCTCGTGGATCTGACGTCTGACGGTGTCCGCTGTTTAAATGTCTTTAAACGAACGTGGCCAAACAGAACAGGACGTAGTTGACATGAATCGATGACGAAATACAATACAGCGCCCTCTGCAGGACAGAACCAATCGGACGGTACCGATCATTTGCTTCCGCTAAGGAAACCGGACGTCAGTGGCACCGATTTGCGCTCCTAGCGATCGTCGGATGGAAAGGAGGAATCCTGCGTGTGCTTCTGGATTCGGGGAGTTTATTAGGACCTAAGTGTTGGAGGGTGTTGTATGTACTGTACAGTAGATATGAGGCTGTGAGGCCGTCTGAGGCTGTAACTGTGATAAAGGGCCATACTCCACTTGACTGACTGCGGGGGAGGGGCCAGCATTGTGGCTTCATGTGTCATTGGGCCATGTTGTGGTTTCATGTGGTCGTATTAGCTTCTCATGCTCGGCGGGCAGCAGGACGGGACATCTTGAAAGGACATGCGGGGTTAATCTGCTGGTGACACATAGATGGAGGCTTGTTTGTGCAAATCCAGACCGAGGTCCCACCAGGCCGAGGTCCCACCAGACCGAGGTCTGGGTACTAAGCGTCTGACTATGTCCTCCTCCTCCTCCTCACGGTTTCCTCTCTTACCATGGCGTTCTTTTCCCAACATCCGACGCGTTGTTGTGCACAAACGAAGGCGAAAGAGTCAAAGAGTCGTCTCTATGGGAGTGAGGCGAGGTGTGTGAATGTCGACCCGCCCCTGGGGGGGGGCGGGGGGGGGGGGGGGGGGGGGGGGGGGGGGGGGGGGGGGGGGG
>JAOPJI010071656.1:0-41871 GCA_027122695.1 Merluccius productus | reverse complement strand
AATCTTGGTATAGGCCCACGCTAAAATACTAAATTCGTTATATCTTCCTCAGTTTAAGTAAAAAAATAGTGTAAAGTGTTTTTATTTTCAAATTATCAACAAATCTTTACAGTACTATCAAAAAATGTTTTACAACTCTGTTATTTAAGGAAAAAAAGTTTCCGCATATGCGTACTAACGGACACTACTCTTTTATATATATAGTAGAAGATAGTAGATAATAGTAAAAAATAAATAAAAGTACTTCTCCTAACTAACTTTACTTGGTCTAGAAAGATCAAAATTTCCCATAATTATTGTTCTAAAATTCGCGTGTTTCAAAAAGTGTAATCAGACACGCACACGCAATGCGTGTTATTTACACCCCTGAGCCAAAGTGACGCTAAGAACGAACAAATTTACTTTCAATGAAACCCTAGATATTAGTTGCAATTTATTTAAAACATCGATCTGTGACGACACGTTAAAGATAACAAGCGCCAGCCATTAAAACAATACTCAATATTTCGCGGAATATTATAGAGTTGATCAGTAAGCTAATAGTAACCGATGGCAAGATCAGCGTCGCTGTCCTTGAAGGAACGCGTGGCCACAGCGGCGGCGAGAGCAGCACCCTTACCGGAGCCGTCTTCGGCATCGATTATATGGAACCGTCTGCCTCTCACCAAGTGTTTGATCATTTTGTTCACATACGACATGTAGAAGGGGTTCTTTTTAAATAGGGAACCATCAACAGCCACTGTGCAACTCTGTCTATTGATTCTCTACAATAACAGTAACCAAAAGCTTACACACCCACAAGTTAACATACTCTAATCAAGACAGCGAGAGTGGAGGAAATTAGCTGAGCAGATCTGAAGACAATAACATCAAACAAACTGGAAAGAACATCGGCGTCATTTTTTGAGAGGGACAAGTTGAAGTCTTTTTTAAACGCCCCAACCATATCGGGAATGTTACTAGATAAATATGAACGGATAAGCACACATTTACAATAGTTGCAATTAAGACGAATATAGAGTAGAGAGGTAGAGCCAAGTTATTACTAGGCCATGGAAAGATAGCGGGTGTCAAGCGAGTAACCTTCGCTTAAAGCACTGGGGAATTCGCCACCAAATATCACCTTGTCCTTGGTCAACTCAATCATCACTAAACGAGCGATCTCTCCAAGATACATGCCAGATATCATTTTTTCGTAGCTAAAAACACAACTCCATCCACTCACATTGGACAACAATGAAAATACAGATGGTGTCCAGGTCTGGTTGATTTGGAATCGAGCTGAGTATCGTATTTGGTTTGGATTTTGTTCATCTCACCGTTGGTACCAAGACCACCCCATTCGGTGTTGATAAGAATTTGACTGTTGTTGGATATATCGGGCTCGCTGAACTTGGACACTCGATTCAAATCCTCAATGTAGCACGCGTTGGTGCCAGTGCCGTTGATGATACCGATAGCGCAGTGAGCGTCGTGAAGTGCACCCGAGAGCAGAGTACCAGTTGTGTCGTTGATAAGCACAAATTTGCCAATATTCAACTAAAACCAACCGCATTAGAGGGTGACCACAAGAGACACAGCGAATCTACTCCAAGTTTGGCTGATGCTTCCAACATCAACGTGGAAATGTCTTCACCTTCGACACCCGCAGTTTTGAACCCTTTGGACCAGGTGATGAGTTTTCCGTTGAAAAGTGACGTTTGCAGCACTGGGAATGAAAAGGTAAAACCAACAAAGGGAATGAGCTCTTTTTCCAGGTTGTTCTGTTTGAGACCTTCTTTGAGTGCGTTGGCAAGGAAATCAAAGAGATCGTCTTTGGTTCCATGCATGCATTTAGGCGGCACAACAAATTGATTGGACGAAAATGAAAACTTATCACCCATCAAATCAATTATAAAGAAGCGCAAGTTTGTTCCGCCGAGATCCAAGGCCACATAACGACCCGTTTGAGTCGAGTTTGGCACATCGTGCAAAAATGTTGGGATCATCTTCAACGACGATTTCATTACAACCTACAGCAACGTTTGATAGAGCGCACACGCCACATTTATCGATAAACCACAAATTACGTTGGATTCGGCCGATAACCCATTGTCGAGACTGTACTGGAACTTGTGCATCAATTCCACAATTTGGGTTCGATCAAGTATAAAATCCTTGACGTATTTAGCAATACTTGGGTGCTATCGAAACAATAGACAATATAACACTTATCAACTGCAAAAGTTACGATTGAAATGACTGGTCGTTCCATTTTCATTTCTTTGATGTCCGAAAATCGAGAGATCAATGATGACGACATATCTTCTCCTTCAGTGAACTACATAGAGATACCATTGAACACACTACCAATGTTGGATTTTTGCAAGCAGCTGCAGCACAATACAATTTAGGTGGCCTTATTTTTAAGTGGCATCGAAGTCTACTTCAACTCCATCCATTAATTTGATTGTTGCTAATAATTATTAATGTGTATGTATATAATATATGTGTGTGTGTGTACTTATTGATGACAACCCCACACATCGTTAGTAGCCAACAAGGAATTATTTTGGCCTACTTAATACATGCCCACTGGGCACACTTGTGAATATATTATTATACGGGTATTAATTCATTAATTGTTCAAGTCTAAAGGTATCTATGGTGAATTCACCACACAAGCTCTTGTGTGACGCGAACACACGAAAAAAACCACGACAATCATCCATCATCGTTTCCACCAGCCATTAAATCAACAAAACAAAACAAGAGATACGATAATTTGGCAATCAAAAAAATACTTGTTCACCAGCCTCTGCAGAGCCCATCGTAAAATAGTGTATGATAATCAGATTAAACCGCACTTATAACCATACAATAGAGGATGTAAAAATATATTATTAAGTACCAATGCATTCAGTTATTCACTTAAAAATGGCCCCTTATCAAGGGGTCCAGTGAGTAGAAGGTGATAGTTACTTTTGATCTTTACTGTTTTGCAAATTTATACCAACGAGATGCACGACTACCTCAAATTGAACTGATTAGCTTATTGTTATCCTAAGACCGACCCAAATCTCTAATATGTGACTCATAGTTGGCTAAACAATTTTTTGGCTAATCTAACTGTAGGAAGATTAAACTAGTATGCTAATTTAGTTGCGTGTGGTATCCAACTATATTTGGAGTATTTGGGGGCTTGTTTGACTGCAATCAATTTTTTTACCGTTGCAGTGCTTCAATTGACAGCTTAATCAAGCCACATTTTAACCAGTTTTGTTAAGGGGAACACCAACGTGAGGTTAACATGTATGTGCATCATGCCATGCAAATCCTCCTAATCAGATCACGTTTTTCACACTGCTCCAAAAATTCAAATTCCACTTAATAGGCTTCTTTTAAATGGGCTACTTTTCGTTTTCATGAGTTCTCATAATCTTGTCCGATAGACACGCCATTCATCGGCGATCATTAATCCTATTACTTCATCGTGCTATCGATTTGCTCAATTTCATACTTTTGGAGTTGGATTTATTGTAAGCGGATTATAGTTTTTACCTTATAAGTTTGGCTTGGTTTCAAACATCGCCTGTTGAGATTATCGTAAATGTTGTTTTAGGCTCTTTTGCACTTGTTCAATATAAGCGCGAGCTATCATATTGCTGTTAGAGTTGGCTATGTGCCTAGATATTAATTTGATATTGATTGTTTTCTAATTTGAGTAGGTAGGATGAAGATCGCATTGAATGGTAATACTGCATGCTTTCATTGGGCTCATCTTTTAATCTACTAATTAGGATTTCATTTTTAAAAAATTCGACTAAACCCATGATAGACTTTCTTATCGGTGTTATTTTAGTTGTCTAAGCTGTGAATGGGCTAATCATAACAACATTCTAATACTCTGTAGTGGATAGTGATGCTGTTTTAGGTGGGCGAACACTACCACAGTCATGTTTCGATATGACAACGTCTGACAACTATCATTCTTTTGATATTCAGCTGATTTCAATTAGTGACTCAATTTTCGTTAATTGTTGAGCTATTATTAAGTTTTTTAAAATTTCAACTGTTTATAACACTGTGAAGAGTTTTGTTTGTTTGTTGCCTTTTCCTCCACTCATTTCGCCGGTATATTTACGTGAATTGATATCTTAGCTTGGATTTTAATAGATGATTTAAAATCGATATCTTAGCTTGGATTTTAATAGATGATTTAAAATCGCGTTCATTTTGTAGTAAATATAAAGCAAATCGCTCCTAAATTTCTCAGAGATAGCACGCGATTTTTCTTATCAAAGTTATACGAATATTTATATCATGACGAGAAAACATCCAATTATGCAGCAAGTCTAACGAAATAAAATGAGCTTTATTAACTTGGATATAAACCCAAGTTAAGCTAGATCGGCTAATTTGCTATCCGGATTATATTTCAGTTGACTGAATAATTTGCATGCTTTTGATTTATGTGAACGCAAAGTTCATAAAATTAACGGCTAAGTGCTAGTATGTGTAAACCGCACAACTCTATCATCAGTTGTTGTAGACACACGCTGTTCGTTGTAAATTATAGATGAACAGTGACTTTATTCGCTCAAGGATAATCACAAAAGTCGCCAGTTACATTCAAATAAGCTGACTAGCATCACTTGTGCCAAAACTTAAAGCTAGTTGTTGAACACGGCACACGTAAATTCCATTAATGCGTGCGCAACGAAAACTTGACATTGATGTAATTCCGGTCAAAGCAACAATATAAAGTAGATATATTATGCAATTAAATTGAAGTTTCATTGCTCCAAGATGGACATCGATTGCGTTACACCATGATTCGTTAGTTCAGAACGAAACCTTTTCTTTTTATTATGGTCGCACTATTTGGCATTTGAAGAACAAGAATTTATGGCAAACTAAATCAAATGACAAGTCTTGTTTTGAGTGCAAGTTGCTGGTTTACCGCATAACGTTAAAAATCCATGGTCTGTTTTTCGTGGTTATTCTAAAAAACATTCATTGCACGGCGAGTAAATTAGAGTTTTAACGGACATATGTTTGGACAAATTTACTTTATACGAATGTAGTAGCTCATTCTTATTTTTTTCGAACATGTCAATTCTTAATTCGCATTAACTACGCTTGCGCAAAGTCTATGTAGGTCTGGACGGTTTTTCGTGTGCCCACTTGAGTTGCTAATCGAAATTATAGCCAGTTATGAGGTAACAGATGCGGTTTAAATGACCATTATTCTTTCAAAGTTTGGCTAATTTTGGGGTTATGCAGGATAGCCAACTATTAACAAACATATCGGCACACTATGTTAAAAATAACACTTTTCTGCATGTTATTCACTTGATACAGAGAATAGTTTAACATCAAGAGATTGCAACAAACTTAAACGTTGGTGATTTGTTACGTTAGCTTTGTGCTGTACAACAAAAATAGTTCCTTCACCACGCGCTCTAATTTCTAATGTCCATACAGCTAACCTTAGGAAAGGCCGCGAATGACTCAAATATAACCACACTTACCGAGGATAGTTGAGCTGCTGGCTATTTAACTGACCAACTGGAACATTACGAAAGGATTATATTCAGGCAGCATGATTTTTAATTTTAGAAAAATTAAAAACAAATTATGCGGACATGCACTCTACTACTGCCAGCAATGATAATACATTGATGTTGCTGTTGGATTCAATATGAAGCTGATCATTTGGATAAAGATCAGGAAAAATCAATTACAATAGTAATTACTGTAGTGAAGTTACTGGAAACTTAATTTTAGTTATTGTGATAAAAATGTGCAAATTTTATTTGCTAACTTCCTCATAATTTTTACTGTTGAAACTAACGGTCCTTTTAGCTGGGAACGAATGATATTTGTAGAACTTACATTCTCTAACTTTGTAGGTGGAAAATATCGTTTCATAATTTTTAAATTCAACGCATAAGTGGTTCAAAAACAACAGTTACGTTATTTCACAAAAGAACAAGTTAATCTGTGTTATCGATGGCTTGTTTATTTGTTGTTTTCCAGGTGAAAGCAGACAGAGCACTTTATTGCAGCACCAAAAGCGGAAAATACTCGCGTTTCGCTTAAATGAGGTGATATTGACTTTGTACAATTAGAGAAATAGTAGTAACCAGACAAACGACTAATACCTACTAGTAAGAATGTCTTAATTTTAAGATTTTGCGCAGGCGTCCTACTTGATACCCGTCGAAGTACCGGACAACGTCTTCACAGATATCATTTTGAAATAACTGGTGCAGTGGAGCGTTAGCTTGGCATTTGTCACACACTCGTCATGTCATTCTTATTCGGAAAGAAGAAAACCCCACAACAGATGCTCAGAGCGAATCAACGAGCCTTGAATCGAGCTATTCGGTACATCGTCACACCTTGTGATTGGTTTTACAATGACGCTTTAGAGAACTGGATAGAGAACGAACACGAATGGAGAACCAAGAGAAGAAGGTGATAGCCGACATCAAAAGCATGGCAAAGCAAAACCAAATGGAGGCTGTGAAAATCATGGCGAAGGATTTGGTCAGAGCTAAGCGTTTCGTTCGCCAATTCATTCTAATGCGGGCCAATCTGCAGAGTGTTTCGCTCAAAATTCAAGTATTTTTGAGTGAAAAGTTTTTATTTCACTTTTTTCTGCTAGACACTCAAATCAACGAATGACATGTCCTTAGCAATGAAAGGCGTTTCAGTGGTAGGTGTTGGGTTGTTGGTAAAGTGAGTGACTATGCCGATCTTTAGGCGATGAAACAAATGAACAAACAAATGAATCTGTCGAGCACTCAGAAGATTCTAATGGAGTTTGAGAAAGAAGTAACAACCTTTTATTTATACACATAGTTGGTTGAATTGAAACAACTCATTATTGTATTAGTCAGAAATCATGGAAGCCAAGGGCGAAATGATGGAAGACACCATTGACACTGCCATTGGTCAGGAGGAAGACGACGAGGAATCCGAACTAGTTGTTAGTAAGATGCTAAACGAATTAGGCATATCACTAAATCAAGAAGTATTCTATGGTACCACTCACACGTTTCCACATTTCTGTAGATATCAACCATCCCCATGGTTAATAGCAGCGTACAGCAACAAACTAACGGCCAAGAAAGACAAAAAACGGCTCTCCCCGCCAATTCTACTGTGGCTCACTCCAAAGACGACAAAAATGCAGTCAACGCGTCCGATCTCGATGAACTTGAGGCTAGGTACGACCTCAACACCAACCATATTCATATTTGTTATTTAGACTCACGCGTCTCACTGGTTATGACAACAACAATAATTAGTAACATTTGCTGGCGTTTATATTTTATATTTGGACTTTGTTGTAAATGTGTCGGTTATTTCTTACGGGTTAGTCAGAAAATCGTTGCATTTTAAAATCAAGTAAAGCTCGCCATCTCAGTAATATATTTCAAGTCTCATGGCGCATGTCTGCCTAATTACTCATGAAAATGCGCGAGAAAAAATGCCTAAGCTAGATTGTCTTTCAAATCGTCAAAAGTGTGCTTTAAAAATGTAACCAGGAAGAAATAGAGTCAATCTATTAACTAATAGCCCCGAATAGAGTAACTTGTCTGTGTTGTGTGTTCATCAGCGGAACCCAGTTGCTGTTAAATATCCAACTCGACGTAGGCGAAGTCTTTTAGTTTGAACTAGCCCGAAATCACTGGCGTTGCCCAGTTACAATTAAATTGATTGTTCAATTAGTCGGTTGATTTTAAAAATGAAAGCAGAAACTTCTTCAATAGCGCCTAAATATATTCAAAACGTTTCAAAACTTCAGCTATTAAAACCTGAAAAACATATAATACACAACGAACAATTCATTAAAAACAGTTTAAATATAGAAATTAAGTTAAAACACATAATTCAGTTGGAAAATAATGGAATTTTGGGGAAAGAATCATATGAAAAATATGGTTAATCTCTATTTTAATCCAAATCCCGACTTTAAATGCTTCATATCTCTAAAACTGTAAGTGCTGTAAAATTTCTAAGTAGCCCATTAAGTACGTTGTTAGTAGTTCTTTTTACGCGTATAATGTACACACACTAAACACGCGTAAATAATGAGAACAGAGTTTGCACATGCGTACTGGTGTGTACAGACAGACAGACACACTCCTCCTTTATACATATACAGTAGATATATATAGTGGACGAGGAAAGGATGCACAACTTCCACTCTGCTCTGCACTCCTGCTATGACTAGATGCATACGAATTTTACATTATTTCACACAAATCCAACCATAAACATTTCTGCTAAATAGCTCAATCGCGTATCTCACTAGTCAAACAAGTAGAGTGAAACGACACCGTTTATACTTAGAAAAAAGAGTACACACGCATGACATTTAATGCGATAAAAATTGCCTAACGCTATAGTTAACTCTGAACTGTTGCATGTACACTCTAATGTGGTGTGCATGGGACAATAGTGTGCTCCTATCATTGTCGGTGAAGTATGCGGGAACGTGACTATCTTTGGAGAAGTCAATCACAGGAACTGCCGAAGAATCCGACGTTATTCTGGGCACAGCATGGTAGGCTGTACGTGAAGCTCCAGACATGACGCATATATCGCCCGAGTTCAACCAAATGCCTAATGTCGTAGTTAGATAAACACACGCACTTGGCACCACTTACCTGTAGGTGGCGGTAAATCGTCTGGATGATCGCCTCCCACAAGAAAAATAGCAGGCAAACCAGTAGACATTGTCACAATGGGATAGTCCATCGTTTGCTCGTACACATCGGTATGAGGACGCAGAATGGTGGGTTTTCTTTTTGGCAATGACCCACCACTTCCATTGTAATAGTTAACAAGTACTGAATCCGGCTCAAATGTGTTGCACTTGGGAATATTCAACACTGACGAAATGTATTGGGCGATGAATTTCAACTCAGGACAAAGTGGAACGTTGGGCGCCACATCGTACGAGTGAGTGTCGTGATGAAACAAATAACCCAACTGAGACCACTTCAAGTACTTCGACTGAAGATCGAATAGGCCGGTGTCGTCATTGGAACTTTCAAATTTTAGCTTTCCAATGTCCCATATATTGTTCTTCAGATGGACAGTTTCATTCGCGTTCAGTTCAACTTTGTAAGAATGAATACTGTAGTTGTTCCAGTATGGAGCTTGGCAATAATGCGTTAATGCCCGCATAGTGAAATAAAACTGGGCAATTGGATTCAAGCTATTTCGTATAACAAAGAGCCCGGGACGATTTTTAAAGCTGTAAATATTCCAATCGTCCACCGGTCGGAAAAGCTCACTATAACGCACACTTGACAGTTCACTAGGTGGCCTACTTGTCGGTTTTACGTGAACGACGTCGGGGTTATCGTCAATTTTTGAAAAGTCAATTATTTCGCTGAGGTCAACGTCATCGTGGGGGCGATTTGCGGCAAATTTCTTAAAAACTTGTCTGAAGATGGAATCACTAAAAAGGGTAATTTCACGGAGTCAATTTGAGAGCCACCTGGGCACAGGCTGATAGGAGGAAGTCATACTGCGCACGCGGTATTTGTTTGATCAAGTCTCGCGTTTGTTAATGGATTCAAAGTTACATTTTGTTGTACACACACACACACACACTACTACGTTTAACAGTCACTACAATATAATGACTATGTTTCTGAATCAGGTTGCGTTTTGCAATTTTATAAGCGTTTTAATTCAATATTAACAACTTTAAATTAGACTGATTCATTGGGACTATTGTAAACACGTGTTTTTATTCAATATTAGTGCACACGAACTAAATTATTAAACCTAGTTGATCTATAATAGCGCATTAGTGTGCAACAGTAAAAAGCGTTTCATTTGGAACGAATCAATTGCGCTTGAATAACATTCCACCAAAATCAAAACTCAGAGGAGACCACTAAATAACAAACGCGATAACTTTCACCAGAGAGTCTCACTGGTGCTAGTAGGGTGTTCGGGAAGGTCTTTGATGTGAGCCACGATTTCATTGTGCACCGCAGCGGGATCTCTATTGGCGTCAATGACCTAATTGTTTGTTTGTTAGTTTATGTTAATGTACGGGTTGGTGTACTTTCCAGTTGATGTTGAATTCATCAAACTTTTTGTAGATTTTGCCGACCTTGCTCTGAAAAGGCTTGTTTTCGTAGATTTCCTCGCCGTAGTTTTCGCGCCCATTCAGGTTTTCAACACAGCCGTCCAAATAAAAAACAACATCAGGTTTAGGGAGGCCTTGGTCGGGTTTCATGCACCAGTCCAAATCGTACCCCTAGAGTTATTTCGTAAATATATAAATGTTATTTCGTTAATATATTAATTTGTTAATGTTGGTCAATATAAGTTCATTTAGCACAAACTAAATTTTAAGTGAATAACCTTGGCATGTGTGAAAGCCACTCCTGAAAACGCATAGCGATCAACAACAACATGCGTTCCTTTGGTCAACTTGTCCAGTAGAAGAGGCCTTAAATCAATGCTTTAACAGGGTTGACAAGTGTCAGTGCAACTACATCTTCTCCCATCTATTTGCAGAAAACAACAAGTGGATCGTTCGATCTCCACTGGGTACATCGTGGGCAGTGTTCAGCGCTCCCGGTATGATTTTCTTGGCCAAGTAATCGTTCAAAATCGAGCCTGTTGATGTGGTTCTATCTAAAGACGGGTGTTGTGAGATCGCCGAGGTCTCACCAGCTTCTACCTGGGAATGATTGCACCATAGCAGACTGATGATTTTGGGTAAAGTAGTTGAGTAACATCCTGCATTGAGTGGATTTTCCTGATTTATCCAATCCTTCAAAAACTATCATGTAACCTTTCTTTGGTGTTCGATGTCCATTCATGGTGCAACTCCAACTAATCTGCCCCACAAGCACAAGTCTCTTGGTAGCTCATTCACGTGATATTTCCATCATTAAACTGATTTTTGTTGGAGGCGCGCATTAGTGATAAGCTCTTGGAATAATCGAAGGGGAGACCCTTGTGATTTCACTCCTATAAACTGAAGGTTCTGTTGTATATTTGTTTAATGAACTTTCATGTATAATCTGAGTTTTTAGTTTGTGGGCACACATTCCAGAACGTCGTTTCGAAATCCTTTCGAGGCACTAAGTAAGCTGTTTGTATCGCAATGTCGTCACTAGATTACTTTTTTACATACATATGAGGTGTGTTGGTTCTAATGCTGTAATTTAAACCCAATATAACTTCTTATTCAGACGAAATATCAATTTATTGACGTTGTCATTTTTATTGTGTTATACTTTTTACTCGGAGTATTTGACGAAACTAACAAATTTTATTGGAAAGGCGTGTTCAACGAAGGAATAATCAAAACCAGGGATATATTGTTGGAGTGGAGTATTTAGACTCAAGTTGAAATTTCAGCCTAGTGGTCAATGTGGTGTTTTCCTGTCGAATGCTAGTCTTGAGTCACCACTTGTGACTCACTTTTGATATGCAAAATAACCGGCCGACGTACTAACTAGATAAGTGGGAGTCATTGTTTAGTTTGATTTCAATAAATTTCTTGAAAATATCACATGAAACTGAAAATGTGACATTCATTATTACACAAGCGACCAGTTAACAATTCAGGCTAAAAATAATGGCTGAAAAATATGATTACGCATGCGCGCAAATATGGAGGGTTTCTAGTTTAAAACAATTAATTACTGGGAATGGTTATAGCTCAACTACACAAAACCATTCACATAACAGGGTAAGATTGTAAGGAAAAATCCTCAGCTTTTTCAACGTTCTCATGGATTAATGACAATTTTTGAAGGACCCCACAAGAATTGACCAGGACTCAATGTTAGGCCTCGCTTTTCTAATGGACTAAATTCAGTCCCGCTAATCAGCCCAACTAACCATGCTACAATTCAAAGTCGGGCCTTTACACTTGGAATTCGGTGCGATAAATAAACTCTCAACACCGCAGCCAACGCCACTTTGCGCGCGCATTGCAGGCTGCGTGGAGCTCGAGTTGCGGGCATTTGCGTTTAATAATTACAGATTTGACAAATTTGGCTGGTGCGATTGTTTCAGTTGACACACGAAACGAACACGACAGGGGCACAGGCGCCGATTTACTTTGGCGCATCAGCTCCCTAATGGTGTTCTGCGCGATTCGAGTAGGTCTCTGATCTTCCTTGGTAGTGTGTAAAAATTAGCGCACGAACCAGGCAGCTATTCTAACACTATTAGCCGCCCACTTAATTGGACACTCAGCGAAGTCATGAAAACTTGAACAATTTTCAAACGGACGTCAAAGATCGTGCGCATATACACACGCGCCATATTGTGTGCGCCTTATTTTGGTCTGGTGTTGCGTAGACATGCGAACAATCTTCTCGCGGGGCAATTATACAATGTCACGCAGGCGACTAATCAATTGATAATGGTTGGGGTGAAGTGATTGGCTCTTTGCGCAGAGTTTAAGTAAAATAAAAGTAGAAACAGTCGTTCCTTAAACACCCCAATATCGGTAGCAACATATTAAATTCACTTGATTGTTTGACTATATTCTCAGTCGAATGCGCTGGTTTGCGACGTTAAATTCCACTTACTTTGACAAAAATCAACTGTGTAGCAGCAGCAGCAGCGTCCACGAAGTGATTCACTACACGTGATCTAATAATTCGAATCAAGAAGAGGGTTTGACGTCTTATTCACACAACTAAATTATGCTTATGAGTTTTACACCTCGCTGTTTGCTACCAAAAATAGGCTCACGCTTCACCACCACCACCACCACACACACTTCTAGACGTTTCACCAGCGACAGTAGTGTTTCGCGTTTCTTTGCAAGCCCGTAATTTTGCTAGCATTGCCAATAACCAAGCATCTACGTGAAATAATGCAATTTGTTAGGATGAAATTCTCGAAGAGTTTCAACGAAGAATTTGCCGAAAAATATGACGTGTTGATATGCACAAAAACTGGCTCCATTGTGCAAGCCATCAACAGTGGACACACCCCAGTGAAAATCTTTGTGCTCAATGCCAAAGACAAAAATTATCTGTTGGACAACACCAGAAAATCGATTGCAGATAAAATTCTCATGACAACAGAAGACAAAATAGAGAGGCTTTTGCCACCTCAATCTCGAATGGTGGCTGTATTTGAACGGCCGAACTATTCGACAGCAAAAAAATTCCAAAGCAAATTCCCGATCCAGCCAAACGTCACCTTACTCGTGAACAGTATACGCAAACCCCAAAGTTTAGGTATGTGTGTGTGTGTGTGACCTATCAAAGTTATAATGAATACGTGTGGTAGCCGCCATTATCAGATCTGCAGCGCTCACCAACTGCCGCCAACTGTTGTTGTATCAATGTGTCAATTTGTATAACATGAAAGTGGTCGATAACTGCATTCCAGCTCTGTTCACCATGCCAATATATAGCGTTAATCGCATTGATGAATGCTTTGGTGCGCCTTACCTACCACAAGACGTGCAGGTCCATGTGCCATATATTTCAACTCTAGGTAGAGTTTTAGATGGTTCCATTAGAATAGTCTTTTGTAGATAAACTCACTGACAATAAAGAGCTGCCCACAACAAATATCAATTATTTTAAGAGTGTCGACTGGGCCAAAGGATCTCACTGTGTTGTTGTGAGCAATCCGTCGCTCTCACTCAATGCTATCTTGAATGAAACCAAAACGCAGCATTCGGCGCCCTTGAAGTCCATTGCGAGTCTCCTCGAGTTGCCACTGTGTAGCGACATTTTTTTGCCGACGCCGGCGTTCATTTCCAAAACCATCCTCACCGAGTCGTATCAACAACAATACCAGCAATTTTTAAGAGGA
The DNA here is from genome assembly GCA_027122695.1 of Merluccius productus. Classification (NCBI taxonomy): domain Eukaryota; kingdom Metazoa; phylum Chordata; class Actinopteri; order Gadiformes; family Merlucciidae; genus Merluccius; species Merluccius productus. The sequence continues at coordinate 28,050 of JAOPJI010071656.1, read as the reverse complement.
CAGCACTGAATATGATTCACGATGTAAAATGGGCACTTTCGCGTGTACATTTCTTTGAGTGTTTCAGTGATGTGACTACCACCACGTTGTACTGTTTTTGCGCATTTAACAGGAACCATAGACTACTTGATGCAATATAACCTTAATTACACACAGCAACTAATAAATGCCGCTACTATAGGCGCGTGTTTCGACTATACACATGCGCGATACATTTAATGATAGGAAAGTTGGGAGCGATATCCACACCAAACTGTGCAGTAAGTGTTGTTTCGAATGATTTGCTACACCACTACATCCACCCTACGAAATATCAACGGTGAACCATCGTAAACTCAAACTAAATGAAATTTAAGTAACATCTTATGGGAACAATAATAAGCAGAATTTTTCAGCGGCGTAAAAAATTTCACACAACCTGCCAAAATAATAAATGTGGCGGCGAAATCAGTGGAAGTGAGTGTGCGCATTGGTTTTTACTTCAGTACGCATGCGCGCATATACAATTAACAACGCAATTTCAGTCAATTTTAATTTTGCCTTCACCCAACCCGACAAAATAAGCCTTATTAATTTAAAATACGAACGAGTTAGAAAAGATAGCGTGCAACTTAAAAACCGTAAATTAGGCCCGTAAAATGCACTCAACTTAGACGCCAACATCTGAACTACACTCATTGTGAAAAGCCAATTATTTGCTTGACAACGTCACTTGTTACGATCGAAACTTGATGCTACTAATCTCGTTGTCGGATGCGCCAACACACGACCGATTATGGAGAGCCAATTGGATGTAGTGAGAAATGTGTGTCTTGCTCTTCAGAGAGGAGTGTCGACGGTCGCCAAAGAGCGAAAATCAGGTAGTGGAGTTGTCGTTAACGTCAAATTAACCTTGTCAACTAAGGCGAAGACTACATAGCCAATCTGGAAACCAACGACGGATATGCGTCTTTGTTGTTGTCGATGATCTCGGGCGAAATGGGCCAAGAACTAGTGAACGATCAGATCAAACTTCCACTGGTGCTGACGTTCAAAAACTTTTTTATGAAAAACTACAAAGTAGTTATCGATTGCATGTGGTGGTTGTGGGCCGGATGATAACTGTGTGAATAGTTGAATGAGGCGGAGAATTTGTTGGTTATACCGGAAGGTGACGTTGAACATGGTAAACTTTTAAAGGTTAGAAAATAACAAAACAAGTGTAGTTCGCCGCAATATCATAAATGTGTCGTTGAACTTGCCCAAAAATTTGTCTTGTCATGTAACAAAGTGTCGCGCGTGCTAAAACAAATGCTAACTTGCGATTAGTTGGATAACACCATAGGAATAATCGCAAAGAGAGATTTTCCAAGCAATTGGCCCACCTTTCTCAAAGTATGACATCAACGCATGTGCACACACTTTTGTACCTCATCATCTTTCGTAGGAAATGGTCTCAGTGATGATGACATCGGTCGACGTTGATAAATTCACCCGATTCCTCAATATTATTCACGGCGCGCTAAAAAAGTGGCACTCGCCAACAGTTTAGGTCACATTGAATGAATACGTCTGCTTTTAGGTATCGATACGAATTCAAATCCAACCAACTGTGGATGGAAATTAAGTACGTCATCGACTTGTTTGGCCCGGTGCTCATTAATTTGTTGAATGTATGTGTGCCAAATTAAACCCTATTTCTTTTGTATGCCACTATATTAGTACACTCAAAACAACCTTCCAGTTTTGAATGTGACGCCGGCGGAGTTTGTGTCCAACAAGGAGAGTTTGCAAAATATTCAGTTTATAAGTGTTTTGGTCGACTGCTACCACGATCTCATATCGCAAGTATGCGTTAATTCACACCGTTTACATCAACTAATTAACTACGAATAAATATATTTATTGGAATTGACTAACATACACAGGAAATCCCCGACTATCTCGTAGACCACCTGGACGTCTGCATGAAACTCTTCTTCAACATTCTCTCATCGGAAACTCTGAGTGTTGCTTTGAACGCTCAAGTACCGTGTGTTGGTTTGGGGCATTGCTTATGTCAGTGTAGGATGGGGCGCTCCAAGCTGAAATCATCAAGTTGCACAAAAGGATAATCACCGTCCTGATTCTTTTCATTAAGTGCTACGAAGATGATATCAAGGTAGCCCCACACCCATATAAACACTCAAGTCTTGAATTTGAGTGAAATTAATCTCCACAATGTTGACCAACACACCACTCATCAACACATAGAGTTACCTGCCAGGCTTCATCGAAGTCACCTACAAGTTGGCACTCATAACCCCCAAGACAGAGGACTACGACAAGGTACTATGGCCACTTAAATTTTGCAAATAATGAAATCTGATTGATATTTGCTGTCATTGAGAGTTCAATCAACTCAAGTGTAATAAATGATGTGACGAATTTCAACAATAACTGAAACTTTTACCTTAATACAACCACTACACTAGCTCAACATCGCCATCATCAAACTGTTCTTGACCATTCCCTCACGGCCACTTTCCAAGAGCATGATATCCGACATCAACACCATTGGCAACGTTTGCGCCAACGTGATCATCACAAATGCACCGTTGAGAGAAACCGAGGTGGAGACATTTCAAGACGAACCCAACGACTACATTTTGAGGGATATTGAGTCTGGAGGTTGTAATTTTGCAGGATGTCCTTAGTTAAGTTGGTTTGTTAGACTTGGAGACCAAACGAAAGTCGGTGAGTGACCTCATTCGCCAATTGATTGCCATCTACGGCAACTCGGCTATCGGCATCATAAACACTCACATCGAACAGGTTATGAGTTCGTCGTTTGCCTACGACGGGGCCAATGGGGTGGTTAAAATCGGAGATTGGCGAAATGTCAATTTGACGATATACCTCATAATCTCTGCTGCGATCGTTAAGGAGAGTCCCACCTTAGGACCCATTACGCTGTGTCCTGCTTTCGACGTCAACGCAATTTTCGAGCGTTTTATTGCGCCACTCTTGTTGCATTTGAGTGCCACTGACTATCCTGTGATAAAGGCGGACACCCTAAAGTTTATTCACGTGTTCAGAAACTTTGTACGTGCACTTTGCGTTAATTCCAGTTTAAACATATTATCTTTAACCAACCAAATATACCCCAATTTAAAAACGATTAATAATGACGTAACACAGATTAACCCAACACTGATTGAAAAAGTCCTTCCAAAGATACTCGAGTTGTTGAGCGTGTCCAACTCTAAAGTGATCACTTCCTATGTGTTTATCGTGTCGAGCGACCTCTTGACCAAAACCACCCTCAACAACCAGCCCATGTCGAAAGAAGCGATCGACAACAGGTATCATTCGACAAAATCACTTCATAGTTCAATGTGACTCATTGTGTTGACACAGGTGTAAAGTTTTGACCACCAACTTTGCTGTATTCTACAAATACTTCCTGCCCAACCAAAACGACAACATCTATCAGCTTAAATGTGAGTTTGGTGATTTTTTTGTTCTACATGTGCGTTGCAGGGCTGATCAAATGGCTGTCCTTTTTCAACGTTAATGTGTCTCTGGAGTTTCTTCAGTTAACTGCCGATCGCTTGATCTATCTAGTAGACGCGTGTGACAAGGTAGTTTGCAGTTTGCGTTGATGACTCACTCACCTCTTCAGTTGAACGTCAGTCCTGAATTTATCCACGACACTTTCGAAGCTGTTTGTCTGGTACTGTGGTATGCGTTTCTACACGCATATCGTGTGTATAAGGCGTACTTTAGGATACTGAGGTGCATGGACGACGCGCGATTCGAAGACACCGAAATTCGACTCTTGAACACAATAATCAATCAAATAGTTCAGAATAATTCGAGTATTCATTAATTTTGCCTAACAACACACCATTTCAATACTCAATTGAATATAACTTGCGTAGATACCATTGGATATGCTTTCCAAGTGTACTCGCTGTTTCTGAAACTCTTCAGACAGGAAAAACTTGCCGCTGTCTACATCCAGCACTACTCGGTGTTTCTCACGCAGGAGTTGTGGATGTGCAAGAGCAACGTGCCCGGTCTATGTCAAATAATGAATTCCTACCTGGTCGAGTTTTCCTCGTTGTTCACCAACGAGACTTCGGTATCTTTGCATTTTAAATTTTTCTTGTGCCAATTTAATCTGACCTCCAGATCCGAACGATCATCGACCTCTTCAAGTACTGTCTCACACTCAACCACATGGATGGCATGTCCGTGTCGTTGGCCAAGAATATCGTCATCAATCTACCCTACGACTTGATGAAACCCCACATGCCAGAAATCATGTCTCTCAGCTTCAAGAGGTTGGCTGCACGTCGCACTTACCGTTTCACTCAAGGTAGTGTTCATTTTACTTGTAAAATTGGCATGTCAGTTGATTCGTGACATTTATCAAAAGTTTTGGTTGATAGGCACACTTATAATAATAATAAAGTCACCTACAATACCGATATTTGTACAATTTTAAGATTTCGCTCTAACTAGGACATTCGGTTTTCAATGTAAATCGATTTTTATCAGGCTGAACCGCCAAATGTAAATGACTCCGACGTTTATGGTGATGCGCAGGCACACATCAACATATTTCTAAGTATAAACTTGTTAATACTCTAATGAAATAAAAAATAGCTGTGAATTAAAATAAGTGCACTCTAGTAAGAGATGACATCTCGACAGATTTGCACGTTTCTTCTCTTTAACCAGTCTCACAATTGTAAGGATTTCGATTGGTGGATAGAGAACTTGTTAAAGTCATTTTTACGAGATAGCGTACACATTAAACACCTACAAAATGGGTACTTAATCTTGTTCGGTCAGCTAAACCGCCGAAAAACGTGGACTATGCGTTCAAGTTTTGTGTAAACGCTAATTTATTTGAATTTTTAAGATCTGCTGAGTTTTATATTCCAATTTGTGGCGCTTCACGGCTTGGCTGAACTCAAAATTATACTTGATTCTCTGGACCCAAGGTGATACAGTTGTGTTGCAATTTTTCACCCATTTGTAGTTTGTTCTCGCGTTTTCTACAGAGGTTGCTTCTTGTGGAGTTGTCCAAGGTAGAGTTGATCGCTGCTTTATTGTCTTCATTTTGCGGCGTTAGCCCATCCATCGTGCTCTTTTCAAAAAGCTCCTAATCACATTGAGTCTGCTCATTCTGGAACAATCGTTGGATTTCTTGCTGGCTTCTGATCCTACTTTGTGGTGATTTCTTTTTAGATTAATGCCAATTGTATGCTGCCGTTTAAATAGGCTGATTATTTCATTGTTATAAACTTTTCACATTTAATTTTTTATCGGAAATTGAATCGAAATTGTCAGTTTCTTGTTTTTCATCAACTTTATAATTTTTATTGTTTATTAAGTCGCTTTTTTATTTTAGTTGTCTTTCATCAAATATTAATTTTTTGCTAAACTAACTTTGTTTATCTTTCATTTGATTTGTCTGGGATTGAAAACTAGACATGGCTATTTTTCGGTAGCTTGTTTTACGTTGAAACATATTTTGCTGTACATTAAATTACTTTGATATATTCAGCTATTTTTAATTATAGCTTATTTAGGGTTTCTTTTAATTAGTATAACGGTTGATTGACTCCATTTTCAATTTCTTAATTGATTCGAACCTTTCAGTATTTTTATTACGATTATATTTGAGACGGATTAATTAATTGTTCTTTTGGCTATTGTTTTGTTTGTATTTAAGCATAATATTGAAATTGATATTATTTATATGCGAAATTTATTTCGTAATTATCTAATTAATTCGAACCTTTCAGTATTTTTATTACGATTATATTTGAGACGGATTAATTCATAATTGTTCTTTTGTCTTTTTAGTTGGGCTATTGTTTTGTATATACGTGATGATAATTCTAGTATTTATTCATAATACATTAATTAAAGTTTTAATTTCCGTATGTAGTCGCATCTTTTGGGTAAATTTTTGCAATTTAAGCTAACAACGTATCTGATGAATTTTTATAATTTATGAGTATCTGATGAATAGTGCGTTTGAACATAAAATTCGCGTAGGTGGTCCCTGTTCAAGTGCACCATCGAGAGCATTATCCACAACAAAACCCTCTTCACCATCGACAGCAAATTGGACGACGCGCAACCCATGGACAATGACACCGATACCATCGACCACATAGCCGAGGACGAGTCTTTCAATCGACTTCGCTACGCGTTCGTTTCAAGATTGCCCTTTAGCGGTAACGTGAGTTGTGGCAACAAGAAAACGGTCTCGTCGACCACTCTCCAGCAGTACGATCTCAAACCTACCGTCCAGAAGATCATCAGCAACCCTACAGTCAACGCGCAGATCGTGAGTCACATCACTACGGACACTATTCAACAAATCCAGGCCCAGTTTCTCTGCTAGAACTTACCCATTGAATCATTCCATTACTGTAGTTGTTAGCTGACGCGCATGTTCTATATTTGAACGACCATTTTACGCGCGCACATTAGATTCCAAACGCATGTCCATTTACAAACACATAACTACACTTTATAAGATAGCAAACTTCAAAACTGATCTCCAAGGTCACGGGTCTAAATAGCAACTAGAAGGTATCATTTCGCCACCACAATCACCTCAATATCGCCGTCCTCGAACATGTCCATTAGGTGCTCCATATTGTATTCATCGGCAGGCGGTTTATTCAGTTGTTCAGCGAGAAGGTCAAATTTTTCAGGTAGTCCATCCAAGTGAGATTGTGAGTCGACTGTTTTCTCAAGTGTGTGAGTGGCGTTATGTGATGTACAAGAACCTTCTCTGCAAACAGTCTAGGTTTGTTCAAATGGACTATAAACTATGACAGCGGCCGTCAAGTTACTTGAAACTTTTTGTTGGTCGACAAATACAACAACTTATCAACAACATCGTCAAACTTCATTTTGGGGTGCATTTGGTGGGCCCACAGCTTTATTTGATCCATTAAAACTTTCAAATTTTCGCACTAAAACACACTGAGTGGGTCTTTAACCGAAAACAATCATACTGGTGTTAGTTCTTTGTTTACTTGATAATTTGAAAGCATGTCTTGCAATGCGCTCAATCCTTGCGCGGACCCGAATCTGCAATTATTACAATTAATCATTATTACACTTGAAAGGTGATAAGTTAAATATGGTAGAATTACAATTCCACATCTAACTTTAATGGTTTGATAGTCCTGGCTTTCGTCTTGGAGAGAATATTGGGAAGCATTTGAGTGGCGTTGGTTGATGCATTATTGCCAGCTAACAAATCGGAAAGGCCGTTTTCTTTTTCTTCGTCGCCAAAAGTGTCCATTCCATCGCGGAAATCCAATGAACCATTCCCAATGTCGTTTTCAGCTAGAAAGTTGCGCTCATCGTCCGACATGTTGGCGCACACGTGATCGAGTATTTTGAAAGTTCGCCCCATGTTTGCAGTGCGTCGTTGTTTCATTGGGTTCATTTCGAGGAGACGCGCATCGTGAGTTAGCATTTGATCTTTAAGCAGTGGAATAAGTTTTGGTGTAGAGGCGGTGCTGTTGAAGCTACGTCATCTGTTGCGGTTGTCTCTCCACGCTTGGATCGTACTGCACTTGCGGAAGAATTAAAAGCCAGTGTGATGGACATCTACAACATCACCTTCAACTCAAGTCTCACCGATACCAACAAAATGGTTTTTAACAGTGTCCATGACAAAATCACCTTTTTGACGGCCTTTGAAAAGTACAACCAAGATTTCTTTTTCTACAGCGACTCAAACATTGAAAAAGTGAATGATGTGTCATCTTTCATGAACTACGTCAAATACAAGGCCGAATATGAGATTCAAAAGGATCAGTGGTATTTTCTTAGGCGGCTGGATTGCAACAATCTCGTTGTGGTGACCAACCCACAACGGTCTCCCGAAACGTCTGAATAACATTTTTCGTTTGTATCGCGTTTGTTTTATTATGAGTGTGTTGGTTTTCAGTCGTCTTTTATTATTAGTTTGGGTTATTTTTATTGGCTTATATAATTAAAGTGTTGTTTTTCGTAAATGTGGTAATGTTGCGCAAAGATTCTACTTTAAAATATATGTATAAACTAATTCTAAAATAAAGTCGCGTTTATTTGCTCTACCTACATCCCTACAGCTTGGCCGTATTTTCTAGGGTCGCTTTTTGCAAAGATGTCACCCCTGTCATTTTGAAGGACTGCTTGCACTGCAGAGTACTCGGGGATCGCGGTAAATGCGATGTTGTGTTTGAATTGCTTGTGAAGAAGAGTGAGTGTTTCGTTTGGCGGCGAAAACATCTTATCCACTACTATTGCGTTGGGCAGTAGTTGGTGGTGCAGACGCGGTCGTTCTATGGCTTGCTCCAGCGAATCATTAAGCCATAGTTTGTGAAAAATCACCTACATCAAAATATAAGCTACTTTTCGTCGCAACTCATTTACCGAAGCAACGGATGTCAAAATTCGCGTACCACCTGAACCTCCGATGGTCATGTAGAGTTTGCCATTCTTGGTTATTATTGTGGGAATCATCGACGAGAAACTCCGTTTGTTTGGCTCTACCATGTTGTAGGGAGATGGTCGCAAGTTGTAGGCGTTTGTGTAGTTGGCATAGGAGAAATCGTCCATGTGGTTGTTGAACAGAATTCCAAGTTTGGGAGAGCGAAAGCCGGATCCAAACCTAGCAATTGAATCATAACTCCATGTTGCAACTTTATATTGTTGATACTCCTTTCTTAAATTTTAAGTTGGATATGCTAATAATGACAATACTACACAAAATAACATTTTTTTTAAATTTGTCAACAACTTTTACTGACTATAATAATTACTCTTAAAGGGATATAATTAAGTATTACTATTGGTTTTATACAGTTTTACAATTTTCTAAATTTAATATCCATGAACTATGGGAGAAATATTGTTAAATGAAGGTCATTTAAGTAACAGTCAAAAGCTATAAATAAATTCAAAGACAAACATTTGTGGGCTTAATTTATTGATAAAATAAATAAATTTTCGTATGCTGTTATGGCATCAAACATATTCGAAATAATTATTCCTTGCGAGGTACAATGATACAAGTATATTCTAATCAATGATAAAAGTATATTCTAATCAATGATAAAAGTATATTTTATTAAATGATTAAAGTATATTCTAATCAATGATAAAAGTATATTTTAATAAATGATAAGAGTATATTTTAATAAATGATTAAAGTATATTTTAATTCCCACAGTTTCGCTGGATTTATTTTGAAGAACTGTGTTTTACATTCCATCAGAGTAATATTGTCATTATAATGTGTAAAAAACTTTGTTAATTTTGAATAATTACTTCAGTGTGGTTTTAGCGAATTTGTTGTTTTATTGAATGGTTTAATCTTGTGAACATTAAAGCTCAAGTTTGCAAGCTTACATGGAAGATCTTTAAATTAATTTCACAATCACTTTAAATAGTCAAATGTTACATCAATATTTTTTAAATATTCAACTTAAAAAAGTTATATCAACGTAGATCAGGACAATCTGTAATACCATATTTGTTTAAGTGATAAATTTGGCATACTCAAGTGCATTAAACATTTAAAGCCCATATAATTTGTAATGTGAAACTTTTGTTTGAAATATCTAACTAAGCTTGATTTATAATGCTGAGAAAGTTCATTTATGACTAACAATTGAGTTTACTTTAAAATAGCCCTAAATGGACAAATGGTGTATTTATTTGATAAACATTCAATCATTTCCCCTTTTATATAATGCCGTTAAAATGTAATACAAATCTTTCACTATGAATTTTTAATTATTCTGTAAATTGGAAAACTGTTAACAATAAATTAAGCAAACAATATTAAAATAATATATTAATATTTATGACCAAATGTAAATAATCACGATTCGAAAGATGATTGCTTTGATGGTGTCAGTATTTTATAAGTGAACATTTAAAAATATATTGAAGAAGCAGCAAAAGAGTTTAAGTGTATATATCTAATTGCACATTGTTTAATCAACTAATTTAAAATAGTATTAATTTTACGTAAACTCACCATATATTTATACTGTCAGTGAGACTTGCTGCTGTACCATCTGCAGCGATCACACTCACATGAGTGGTACCATGATCGACCGTTATATTGACTGTTCCCATGTAATAGCTGGAGTTGTGAGTGACACCATCAATATGATTGGTGATGAGATTGGCGAAATCTTTACTCACTATTTTTGAGTACAACTTAATATTCAAGTTTAACAATGTTCTAATTCACACGCCTATTTACCTTTTCAAGGGGGATTGTAGAAAAATCAGGGTCTGAATAATAATTCCTCAGCGCGAAACTAAATTTAAATATCTCAACCAGCTTATGGTGGTATTCAGCAGGGACAGAGTTATTTTTCAGTATGGACGACGTTAGATGGTAAGTTTTCAGAGTGTTGATGATAAAGGCCAACAAATCGCCTGAAAACGGTGCTCCAGCCGAAAACATTTTCAACTCGTTATCAATTTCATAGATGGTTGGCTTTCTTTTTATGGTTTTGTAGTTTCGCATGTCAACTTCATCAATGATGCCCCCTTTGCGCTGGATTTCCATGACAATTTCTCTGGAGAGATTTCCCGTGTAGAACGACATGGGGTCATCTTTTATAATGCTCAAGGTTTTGAAAAGTGCTTCATTCTTGAAATGCTCATTTTGATTTAATGTTTTATTAGTCCCCGGCTTGAGCAGTAACTCGCTAGATGATTATTTGGTGAATTGGAATAGTTTACAAATTACGACAATCCCTCATCGTTTATGATGTATTTGAGCATGTAGTTGGCAGCTTCATACAGTCTTCGATGCAGTGGCATGCCGATTTTGAGCAGTTTAAGTGAAGGTTCAATGAGATCGCTCCAGGGCAATCTTCCGTGATCTATCCATGCTGTGTATAGCCCATGAATTTCTCCAGGTGTGCAGATGGACAATGCTCCTACAGTTGGAATGAATAAACAAGTTATTGCCGACAACTGGAAGGTCACCTATCTTGATTTGAGATGACTTAAAATGATGAAATGATTGGTTGACGTGTCTGGAAGCAGTCTCGCGATAGTCATAATGGTCAATCGAATAGTTGCCCAAGAAAGAAGGTTTTGGCGAGTACACCAACATGGAACCGCCTCCCCCGATTCCAGAGCTGTGCATGTTGACAATGCCGAGACAAATAGCGCTGGCCACGACAGCATCTACGGCACTTCCATTTTTTTGGAGTATTCTTCGACCTACAACAAAAATCGTCATCAGCCAAATAATTTCATGTTGACTAATGTGAAATAACTTTACCTAGACGTGAACAGTAAACATGATCGGAAGCAACTGCGCCCTTTCTATAAAATAACGGTTCGTCTGCATATTCAAAATCGTGCATGATTTTCCATTGATCGCTCAAACAACAAAGACTGATGACCAACGCAAAAATAATGGCAAGTGAAACCACAACAATTGTGATCACCAGTGAAAAGGCTACTTTTATCTTTGCACATCCTAGTTTGGTTATAACAAAATCCACAACTTTTATAGCGTACTCTTTTTAGACGGATCTATATCTTTACTATCGTCGGACATATTAACAACGACGGAACTAGTGCACTATCAAAATGTTACAACTGTTGAACTTTGAGGAAGAAAAATGCGTGATCTCCCCCTTTGCTCCACTATAAACAATGTGCCCTAGAAACAACTTATCCATTGAAATAGGTGAGAAAACTGAGTTTTTCAATAGGTTTAAAATGTACCTATTGAATTGAGAAAACAAAAAACACACACTCGTCAAATGTCATAAATATAAACTATGGTTGGCATTAAGTTCAAATTATAAAATATTATTTTCGAAAATATTGATCAATTCAGCTGGAACGCTGTTAGTAGTGCTATCTGAAGTAGTGTTGGTGGGGTTCTCTGAAACGAAACTACTTTCTCTCCAAGTATCGATTATACCCGTTGCGTTGTTATTGCTCTAGATGTGATGAGACAGGAAAATAACAATTTGTTACCAAGTGATTTTGGTTGTTGGTTAATGGTACAGGTTTTAAGTTGTTCAAAGTTGTATTTTTTACACTTGGAATGTGTTGTCTTTTAGCCGTTTTTTTGGCGGGTTTTTGTGTTCGCGAGATTTTTTTACTTTTTGGTGCAGTGACTAGTTGAAATACAGTAATTTAACTGAGACCCCAAGCAATAAAATGTACCTGATTTTAACATGATATTTTCCTCTTCGTCTACACTAAGTTAAACAACAAATGTTTCAACAAAAACCTTCAGATTTTGGTTGAGTTCTGGATTCGTTTTCCTCGTTACCATTAGCATTCTTAACTCTATGAAAAGAACAACTTGGAAAACACACGCACATTTGAGTTACTCTCCTTTTATGTTATTTCTTTTTAAGGTGACTTTCATTATGTCATCATTGTCCGAATCATTAGTCGCTGACTCGTTGATAGGTTTGCTTTTTGCACCTTTACGAGCTAGCGACAGAACTTCTAAGAGGTTTAGATGATCAAGTTGAACTGAAATTATCGAGATACGGTCTGTAAATAAACAAATGATAATGATACATAGAAATTGTGGTTCAACGAATCTCATTGATCAACTCCTGCGTAGTGTGAAACAGTTCATTCGTTCTACGCACTTGAACTCTGATATGAGCTGGGCGTCACACTTCTAGTTTGGCACCATTTATCAATAGACTCAGCTCGTAAAGTTGGCACTTTTCCAAAGAGGTAAATTGTGTGCAAAATCAATTGCATTAATAACTCAATAAAATATACACTTTTTTAAAAATTATTTTATTTGAAAATTCATTTATAATTGAAGAAATGTATTAAAAATTAATGCAAAAGAAAATTTTTCAATCGAAATAAAAAATTTGGGAATGAAAGGGTTAATAAACCTCGAACCAGAATCGATGTACACAGAAAATTAACATCGTAGCAAAGAATTTAAAAGTTTTAATATTCCAGTTGAAGTAGCATTGTATGACACTTCAAACCAATAACCGTGAAAATAGCTATGAGAAATTAAGAAACCTTTACGCTGACCTTTCAATCCGTTATAAATAATTATTTTCTACGTTGGCCCGCCCATAAACGAGAAGGAAAATTTCAACAAACACAAGCGCTAGATAACAAGTGCGAGTACACAAACCAACGGTGTAGATGGACCATGAACAACACGCGTGTCTACTTTAGTCAGCGTTGCAAAAGAATATATAGACACGAAAGTTTAGAAATAAGCAAATCAACGTCGCAGACTGTTCAATAAATTGACACTCCAAGTGATAAAACCAAGTATAACTTGTAGAAAAATGAACGCGCCCAGAAACCCCACGTTAAAATAATAAATAAAAAATTTGACGACGTTACTCTATGTAGTTAATGTCAAGATGAATTACAAGGGGCAGAATAATGCAAAGCATCTAGTGAGGAGAAGGCATGGTTTTAAGGCGCTCAAAGGCGGCCTTTTCCAACGCCTCTCTGTGCGACGGATGGGCAATTTTTATCAATTCATACGCACGCTGGATAAGATTCTTTCCAAATAGATAGGCGATGCCGTGTTCTGTGACCAAGTAGTGAACATGCGACCTGGTTGTGACGACGCCGGAACCTAATTAGCAATCGATAGCTTTACAAACAAAAATATGACCAATAAAATAGCCACAAAAGTGAAGAGTAGATAAGTTAACACCAGAAACACCGAAAATTAAATACCTGGCTTTAATATTGGAACAATTTTAGAGTCCCCGTGTTTTGTGGTGGAGTGCATGGCTAAAATAGGCTTGCCTTGGCCGTCTTCAGATCGAGCAGCCCCAGAAACGAAATCAAGTTGGCCGCCCACACCTAGTCACGAAAAATAACCTTGCTGCAACTGCCCCACTAAAACCTTACCAGAGTAGATCCGTGTGCCGATGGAATCAGAACACACTTGGCCAGTCAAGTCTACCTCGATGCACGAATTGATGGCCGTCACCTTGGGGTTTTTGGCTATGACCGAAATGTCGTTGGTAAAGCTGGTCTCAGTCATTACTAAGTATTCAATAGAAATTTCAATCATGGTCCACTGGAAGCATACTAAAAGATGTGTTTTCGTGCATGAAATTGTAAAGTTTGTCCGAACCAATGGCAAAACTAGAGACAGTTTTTCCCGGTAGAACAGTCTTGTGGCTGTTGTTGATTGCGCCAGACATGTACAAGTCAACGATACCATCGCTGACCATTTCCGAGTGGACGCCCAGACCTTTATGGCTTTCCAAGTATTTCAACACCATATCTGGAATAGCTCCAATACCTATGACAGACAAGTAAAACAAATCGTTCATTAAACACATGGGTGAATAGCAGATCAATATGAAACAACTATAGACATGATTGATCGATTGGAGGAGGAGGAGGCTCTAATGACATAAGCTAAACTCACCCAACTGCAGTGTGGCGCCATCCTCAACTAGATTTTCCGCAATCAATTTGCCAATAGTGATGTCTTGCTGGGTGGGCGTCCGAGGCTTGTGCTGCAGCAATGGTGTATCATGCTGAACCATTATATCGATATTTGACTGGTGAATAGCTCCCCAACCAAACACTCTTGGCACATTGTTGTTCACCAGAGCGATGACTTTTTTGGCGGTCTGCAACGCAGAGCGTGTGACGTCAACACTTGACCCCAAGGTGCAATAGCCGTGCTCGTCGGGAGGCGACACTTGAATTAAAGCATAGTCCAACGGGATAATATTTCTGAGGAATAGCATGGAGATTTCACTCAGAAAAATAGGCACAAAATCGGCATAGCCATCCTGCACTGCTTTTCTGCAGTTGGCTCCAGTGAAGAAGGAACAACTCCTCAGATGACCATAGCAATCTGGGTGAGTGATAATCGGTTCACCATCAATGTGTATGTGGTAGACTCTGACATCCTTGAGGTTTTTGTCGATGCTATGCTTGGCCAGCGCTTGCAACAGCAACGTTGGTGCCATTGACGCGCTGTGTACAAACAAACGTTGATCTAAAACAAAACACACATATGCATACACACTTTACTCATCAACTACTTGATTGTATTTCACTGACAGCTTGTTCTGCAGTCATAATTTGCGGCGATTTTGACACATTTCTGTCCATGGGCTCCCTTATATAGGGCACATGTTTACGGTGGTCAGACGACAACAGCGCTCTACCAGCTGGCGACTGAGTAAATTGTGATTGGCGAAATTTTTTCAAAAAAGTGGCCACACAACTCCTCATCATCTTGATCTCTTCGGCTGATTTACTTTAATAATCTACTTACAACCCTTGACAATAAATAACTCTATCTCAATTGTACAGTAGTGGCAAACTAATCACTACTTCTCTCACGTAATTTTGTGACTTACACGTTGTTTATAGGCTTTTAATGGCATTAAGCGATAACAACAATGAAAACTGACCGCAGCTGCTTATACCCCGCCATCTCGGCATCAATATGCCCAGACTAAATATTTACAGATTACTCTTTTATTTTGGAACGTGTTTTGGTTTATAATGCCCACCAAACGGCGATATACACTTCGTGTGAAGCACATGGTATTATTTAGCATCATCTGATGGATTAACCCAATGGGCATTTTTTCGCCATCAAGGGGGTTGATTTTGGAACATTACAATTATCCTTTCAAACAAAAGCTTATAACGTTATTGGCACTATTGTTGCTGCACAATGTGAAGCCAAACAAAGCATTGACTTTCAATTGTGACGATGAATCAACATATTGTACTGTACTAGAATCACGTTCAGGTAAGTAGATAATGCGATTTGCAATGAATTTTAAACCTGCAAATCACCGAAACCTGTCAATACTATTGAGTTGTAATGGCGGCAACTCTTTTTGAAACTGCCGCGAAAATTCTCTCGTTTCAAGTATTGTTGTCAATGCTCTGGTATAAGAGCTCATTTTCAGTTGCGGAGTGTTCCGATAAGAATTGCGTTTCTATGGCATCACAATCCATTGACAACCACAAACATAACACGTTGAAAGAGTTGTGGGAATATTATTGTTTTGTTTGACCATGAGCAGCTCGCTTGTTGAATTTGAAGCCCCATGGCGACATCTGCTCACCTCGTCTTGTATAAATAGCCCTGCGCAATGTTGATTCGGGCACATTTTACTCGGTTATTTTGGGTTCAATAAATTATGATAAAATTTAATAATGACGTAAAAATTGTCTGCGAACCTATACCGAAACTTTTGAGCTAATAACGCGTGCGCGCTCAAGTACCTCCAATGGATACTTCAGTTTGGCGGATCAAGTTAGACAATAACGCAATGCTATCAACACCGCGTTATTGCCCGCAGTTTTCTGAATTAAGCGCAACAGATGGTGGAATTTTTTCACCCACATTTGAAGTAGCTTAACTTTCAAGTTAAAAATGATCCGCGCACATGCAGTTGAAGATTAAGTTTTATCTCGTAAGTAGTTACCGTTTGGTCGAAAAACGCGCCAAATACTGCATACCGGCGCGCACATTTGAGCATCGAGCAAATCGTGCGTGCTGTAGAGCAGAGACGAAGTCTGTAGCCCACGAGAAGCTTGAGATGACTAGAAATATGACTGTCTCAATGCACACGTCCAAATTACCTCGCTTTGCAATGCATTTTTCGCTATTACTGCCAAAGAACTACAATATAATTCACATGATTATATTGAAGCAGAACTAGTCACAGTTAATAAGTGCGAGTTGCTCACTCTATTCACAGCCCTTTAGCCCATTTCAATCCAGAGTAAGTAGGCTAAATGCACAGACCGAATAAAATTCTAAGAAATTGCGCGTGGTTTATTTTAGATTTTAGTATCAAATAAATTATAAATTGGTTGAATAGATCTTTGTAGATTTATTTCCACGCCAACTCAATGTGTAAATGTTGCTAATCAATTCGCTTCTTTTGAACTCAATCAACAAATTCATCAGCTTTATTAATGACGAGTAATTTTAAACTATTTTAAGTATCTTTACATTAAGTTGTTGGTATAAACAACTTTCACAATACTAACTAGCTAATAAATGGGTTGTCAACAAGTGATACAAATCATTGAAATGGTGATATGTACACTGAACTTGGCAAGTTAAGAACTATGTTACAGTATTTGTTGAAAAAATATAAGTACATTGTATCCAATGCACTAAAATACCTAAATGATACTTTCACCTAAAGGTGCCTAGCAACGCTGGGTTTTAGCGCTAGTGAACAATAATTCGACTATTTCAAACTCCACGTTCTTCCCCACATTAAATTTTCATTACCCCTATGTGCTTAAACCAGTACAACACATGCCCACTATTCACTTAAATGACTTACTAATGGAATTGCAAATTGTGTGGCATTGAGGCGCTGCAAAATTAAATACGAGATAACGAAATGACGACAGACAGTGGGCGATATAGAACGCACTTCAAACACTTTTGAACAAACGACAACTCACTTAAAACTTCCAACAACACATGTCGACTTGCACAGTCGAGTGTACGTGGATAAAAAGAAAACATGGAATTAATCCACCGTTAAAAAGTAACACCATGACAATATATGTTACAAAAAACTATCCAATTGATTTTACAAATTCATTAGACAGCCACACTACTGCAGCGTGGTTTGACTGGGTTCAGTCGGAGTACTCTCCAGCCGATAAGTAAAGCCAGGCAGATCCTCATAGATGAATTCTTTCAGTCTGACAAAGTAATCAGGGTAGAATTCGATATCGTTGTGACCAGCGTCATCAATCCAAAGTGGGCGAACAGGGTTGGCGGCGAGATCATGAAGCAACGTTCCATGTGAAAAATTTACAATATCATCTTTTCTACCGTGGATAACCAAAGTGGGCGAGGACACTTTGGATATCTTGGAAGAGCTTCTAAATACATCACACCACAAATTCCTGGTCAAGTTGGGGAACACCACACGCAACCCAGATGCTAAGGACGAATGAAGAATGACTCCAGCGAAGTACTTTTTGGCAGCCAGATCAATTGTAGGAACTGTGCCGATGCTTTGTCCGTAGAGTATGATGCTCTGAGGATGGATGTTATATTGGGTTTGGAGATGCGAACATGCAGCCAATATATCGAGGCAAACATTTTTTTCCGACGCAACTCCTCCACTCAGTCCGTATCCACTGTAGTCGTAACAAAAAATGTTCACTTTGAGACGAACCGCCATTTCAATCAGATAACCACAGGAATTGCCGATATCAACGGCATTACCGTGGCTGAAAAGAATCGTGTAGGCCGGCTGCTCATAGATGTGTATGTACAAGGTGCACAGTTTGTTTCCATTGGAGGAGTGGATATAGTTGAAAGTGACGTGTTTCTTGTCTCTATGAGACAACTCCCACCCACTCGAGGGTTTCAGATGGAAACTGTATCCGTTTTTACTGTTGCCAGTCACATAGTAGGTTGGTGGAATTTTCAAAAATGCCAACTTATTTCCAATACTCGTAGGAAACGGTGGACAACAAAACAACCTCAACAATCCGGACAGCGAAAACTTTTTGGTGTCATAATCACTGTGAGCTTCGTTATCGTCATCAATGTAGGCACGACTCATCACTACAAATGAACGCTGTGAAACGAGAGTATAGTGCTGTTTTTACAACCTGCCAAATCAGCACACGTACCGACCGACACAGCTTACAGATAAAATAGGATGATTCAACGTAGACGGATTCAGTGGAATACGCTAATCCATTTGTTGCACCTTGTTTATAATCCAACTAGGTTACTAATTTATTTCTCAATCATCTATTTATCGCCATGAATTCTAATATATTGTTGCAGTTGTGTGTTGTCAATAAATAGCGCCATTTAAGCAAGTGAAGCTAATAATGGGTTTTTGTGGTGACACCAACCTCATTACCGACATTAGACGAACATTGCTACTTGTCTTAATTTAATCCTAAAAGTTGAGCTGAACTGTGTTGCTTCGTAAGCTTCATATGACAGTGGTTTTCGTTGGATGAAAATGTGTGGCGATTTGTCATGAAATGAGACTAATTTTGTGATATACACAATTGAGGTGCTTGGCTTTATTTTTGAATCCATTCAAATAATATCGAGAGTGTATTGTTGCTTATTTCTACTGAATTCATTTGAGCAATTGTCTCATCCATGAAAAATCTTACAAATCCCTTGAGATGAGATAACACTGACAAATACACCCACAACTGTTGTCGATTATGTTGCGATGTTCGTGTATCGAGTGATCATGTAAATTTTGAGGTGTATTCCGTTCGGCACAGTTGCTAGTATTGTAATGTTACATCTGCACAACGTTATTTTAATTTACAATCCACACGCACTAAGTGAACGTTCCAGTGGTCTACTTAGGACTCACAATCTCAGTTTATATTGCGCACATTGAAAGCCCCTCACTAAAGTGTCAAAGACAACAATATCCGACACATTTGAAATAGTTTTAATATTCTTTCGAAATGTGACACTATATGGCACTGATATGGTGTCAAATTAGCTAGTGATGTCAACGTAAAACGCAATATTGTATATATTGGTACGGTAATTTTGTAAATAGCCACATATTGCGGGTTGCAAAATCTGTTCATGAATTTTATGCACCTATTAGATGTGTCCTTCAAACATGTTGATCTATCAACGTTCACATCAACATATTCTGATATGTACAATTCAGACAATGGATTCGGGTTTGTAGTTATGGCAGCATTCATACTGATATTAGCACCAATGGTGCTGTATTATTCAATCAGATGCTACTACCACCGGTCGCGTTCCAGCTCTTTGTTTCCTTCCCACGTCGGAGAAGTCGATTTCGGGTTGGGCTACCAGTTACCAATCAGACGTAAATCAATCGAATAAATTCATTTCGTTGGATAATTTCCTTTTAAGCGAGCGAATCCGTGGTGCCGTGTGAAATCATATATTCGTCAAATGATAGAGCTGTCGGTCTGAAAATTAAAGATCAGCCCAACCCGCCAGAATTCAACTTTACCGAAAGCATTTCAGCTTGTCACTTTTATAGTACCGATTCTGATAGTGAACCGCCATCCTATGGATCAATTGTTGAATGTTTTTAGTTGTGTTGATTTATGCCGCCAATTATTTTATAATCATGAGGTAGTTGCTCTCGGTGTAAGCTGTTATTAAGAGCACGGTCTAATTTTAATGACTAGAGAGAACAAGGATATTTAACACAAGGTTACAGGGTAAGTTTTGAGTTGACTAAGTAACGTGACAAGTAGGATGTTTACAAATTTGGTTATTGAGCATATTCACGGAAAAATAAAAAAATGTTAGACTTGTATGATTACATATGAATATTATTATATATGAATATTATTATATATGAATATTATGAAATTATCCACAAATTAAAATCTCCAGTTAGCATATATTATTTCGATACACAACGTTATAAAAGAAAATATAATAATAATAAAAAGAATGATGAAACTGTGAGTGCGATTTAATATTTGCGAACGTTGGTGCATTATACGACACGTTTGTCTTTCAAACGCCCTATGAAGCGTTGCGAGAAACTAGCACAGTCTAACAGTGGTTAGATTCTAATAGATCGGACGCGTACTGAATAGCGTGCAGGATTTTTATTCTTAAATCAATTGATGAATATACTAGGAAAAGGAATCATTTTACTAGAATAAATAAAAATTTATTCATAAACTAATTATTATATATATTGGTTTTTAAAAATCACAGTTGGTGAATTTTGGTCTTCGAAGCTTTTAACTCAACCAATATAGTCATTTACTTGAAATCTTAAATTAATTTTAGATATACAAATGTTGAAAGTTTTTCGTTAAAATATTCAATTTATTTGGCGATTTTATCTTGTTTTAAAACTAAAAACCTCATTCACGCCAGTGAGAGATATATTTAAAAATAAATTTTTTCAGTTGCTTGTGTATTAATTGATTGACATATTTCAGAGCTTAGATAGAAGTCTTTGAGCTTCAAAGGTGAATATTGAAAACAACTTGTCATGTTTATTTCGTTAAATAACTTTGGTCTCTTATGTGTGTCTCCTAATAAGCCTGGAAAAAGTGTTGTTGCTCTCGTCACACCATTCACATCTACTAGTCTCGAGTTTTAAAAGTAGGATATCTGCATGAGATTTAGTCTTGAAAAGTAAATGTATAACATTTTCTTAAATATAACGATACCTACAAATTAGTGGAATTTTCAAATAAAAAGTAATCCCTTAATTATATAGACATTATAATGAGCTTTGTGGTAGTTGAATGCACACATTGACTACGATCTTGGCTAATAATCTCTATTTTTGCCGGAGGAATGATGCTGGAACTCGCATCGTTCTTGCTTTTATTTATAAAAACAACAGGTAATCTCATGCCAAATTTAAATTTTAGGCTCATTTGTGGTTTTAATAAGACACTAGTGGATGTTTTGAACCTGACAAAACACGCGTTTCTTGGATGAATTATTATGTGTTGGACAAGGCAAAGCCATGCTTACAATGTTTGTGTCAGATACACTTTAACCAATACTTACTGAAATGCAAAAATATGGATTGCAATACCCATTATGTTTTTGATGGTGCCTATACCAGCAAATACGCACTTAAACATTGCTGCAACCAGACAATTACAAGTAAATTAAGTCATTTGATTAAAATGGGAATCGTTGGTTAGCTACTACATCACTACCACCTCTGTCAATGCCTCCACTCGCCCGCTTTAATATTAACAGAAGGGATTATGTGTTGCCTGCAATAATAATGTTAATATGTTTTGGTGTTCTTGCTGTGGCTATGTTAAAGTATTTAAAAAAAAGAGATGCTTCAACCAGCCCCAGCCCAGTCAATAGTAAACAAGTTATATGTATATTTTTAAGTTATTAATTTTGGTCACTAAGATGCAATTCCTTTTGGCGTATTAGCAGCGCCACAACCTGTGTATGTGGCACCGTTAGAACCTCAGCCACCACCTTACACCCCTCCATACTCCGAATTACCAAATTACCAAAAAGAACCTACTAAATAGACCAAACATAATAGTCCGTATTCATCAAGGCATGCTACACCAGTGTTAGTTTTGAGTCATGTTATAATTTTTCCTTCATTCCAACTATGGGTTGGTATTAAAACAAGGTTATTTGAGAAATTACCTTTCTATCGAAGAGCGTGACGGACTCTGAATAATTTCTCTGTACATACAATCGTTAGTGTGTGTGTCCACAAGTACACATGTTCAGCAACTTTTTCCATATACACAGACGTTACAATATTACAACAATAATGAAAACATATATAAACTTTGAGTGTTTACATATATTTAATTAAATGCTTATTAGTTGTGTTAAATGCGGTAGTTTTTTGTTGCTTTTCAAAAATATAATCCGATTAGAATACTAAACAACTATTATTTACTAGTTCTAGCATGTTGTTTGATTCGTTGCTAGAATATCAAACATAATTATTTGTAGCATTGGTAAAATAATTTTTTAATTCAACATTGATAAGTATTTGTTCATGATAATGGATAATTGACGGGAGGACCTTTTTCCTATTATCGTTGCACTTTTACAGTATTAATATTAATTTTGAGTAAAAATGATCTAGTGTTAATTCCTTCGTGCTTATTTTTATGTTTAAGTTTACAATCATGCTAAAGATTACACTGCCAATTTAAACCCATAAAAAATCTACTTTAAAATTTGTTATTATTAACTAGCGCAAAATCACTGGCGTTGCCCAGTTACAATTAAATTAATTTGTCAATTAGTCGGTTGATTTTAAAAATAAGCGCAGAAACTTTTTCAATAACGCTTAAATATATTCAAAACATTTCAAAACTTCAGCTATTAAAACCTGAAAAACATGTAATACACAACGCACAATTCACTAAAAACAGTTTAAATATAGACATTAAGTTAAAACACATAAATCAGTTTAAAAATAATGGAATTTTTGGGTAAGAATCATATGAAAAATATGGTTAATCTCAATTTTAATCCAAATCCCAATTTTAAATGCTTCATAACTCTAAAACTACAAGTGCTGTAAAATTTATGCGTGGCTCATTAAGTACGTTGTTAAGAGTTATTTTTACATATATAATTTAAACACACTAAAAACGCTTAAATAGTGGGAACAGGGTTTGCACATGCGTACTGATGTGTACACACAGGGACACTACTCTTTTATATATATAGTAGATAGATAGTAATGTTTTTTTTAATGTATGCAACATTAACAATTGCTCTAGTCATTTTAATTGGAATTTTCATATCAATCCGTTAATGAAATTTTGTTGAACAATTTGTCTCTTTTCATCTCATTTGATAAGTTCGAAAGTTTATTTGATTTATTATTGAGGAGATGTCAGTTTAAATTATTCAACGATTTTTACATTAAGTTATTAGTTTCAACAATTTCACGATAACGAAGTTATTCAGTAGTTATTCAAAAGTAATAGACATTATTTAGTTGGTAAAATGTGCATTAAACTTAGCATGTTAAACACCGAGTTATACGCCATCTTAAAACCCATACAAAAAACATTCCATCCAGTGTAATAAATACATAAATAAAATTTTCCAAAAAACTTCCAAACAAAGAAGGATTTAGTTTTAGTAGTCTATATGTCGCTTGGATATGACAAATTTTTAATTGCGATAGCAATGTTAAGAATTCAAGACGAGTCCGAAGCGCTACCTATAAATAAATATTTTGTTGACCCTCATGCTATGATTGTTGTCGACGCATTTAGATGTTATGTCAGAATTATCATTTGTATTGATAAATGCCGATATTTGTTGCAAAATAAAGTTGTTGCGGTGTTAACACCACCAACTACCAATATAAGTATCAAGTTAATGTTTTCTGGTGTAACTATATCCATGGCCATATGCTAAGCTCCTACTCGTCATTCGAAATAATTTAGCAAATTTTTCATAATTAATACATAGTTTCAAGTCATGTTTTTGCGTGAGTAAAATTAAATAACCCCAACTGATCCTGGTTGTTCTGCATGTATTAGCTTATTTATTTTTGGCCCCATGCAAATTTATTTGAAAATATCTAATGTTTAAGTAAGTGGCAAAATTAAACAATTTTGGTGATTTCAAGTTTTTTCACATGAATTCACACCACGGGAATTTTTTGGGAATTGTTGCTTCAGCCTAAAATGTTCATTATGTCACAATCAGCTCCTTTTAAATGACCAACGAATTTCTAGTCAAGAGAATGCTTGATAACTGTGTAATAATGATTTGATAAGTTTATAGCATGTAAATCGTCAGATATGTTTGTAGAAATTTTCTAATTCATTCGTTATTTTTAATATTTGAACCATAAAAATGCATGAATACACAAATGATGGATATCGAGTTCAGACATTAATTTTTACAACCATCGTTTTGTGATGCTTTAACTCTCAAATGCTCATTACCGTTTTCCTACAGAGTGACAAATTTGATTAAGTGTATAATTTAAAGAAATAAATATGTTTTGGCTGTTTACTTGCGACAATGGCGTATTTTTATTTCATTGCATGAAAACTTGAACATTGTTGAGCTCTAGTTCATTAAAGAAAGCTTAAAATTAACGCTAGTAATGAAATCAAGCAGCCGCAAACTCGATGAATACCTTTTCATATCAAGCGGGAGTTGAAGCTGATCTAATTTGACGTTTCAACTCTAACTTCAAGAACATTCTGTGTGCTATTTAGTTGTAAAATAAAAAATACACAATATTTGAAATTCAAAATTTATTTATCTATTGAAATTAAAGCTATAATTAGGCATACATGGTTATCCCTTCATTATACACAATAGGTAATCCGCTTAACGGCTATTGAATGATTACTTTAAGCACGATCCTGGTTAATACTAACTACTTTAGTCATAGGACTAATGTTGTCGACGGCATTGTTTTTGTTTTTGCAAACTACGGGTAATTGTGTGCGAGAGTCGAAAATAAACACGGTCACCGCCTCTATTTAGTGGTTACATTGAAATGCTTTGAGCCTGACAACACAACGGTGAACACAATGGATTATTATGTCGTGAACAAAGATGAGCCGTGCATAGAATGCTTGTGTCCCCTCAATGATAATGAGTCCCATTTGCGATGCCAAAGAGTTGATTGTAATTTCAATCTATTTTTTCTCGATAGCCACTATGCTCTGAAACATTGTTGCAACAAAACCATTACAAGTAAATTGAAGTAATTTGTTGCTGGCTTTTTCATGCGATTTCGGTTAGCTAGGCGTCCACTGCCACCCTCTCCAGTTATTCGATACCATAGTAACGGATTGTACTACGCCATGCGTATTTTACTAATTATTATATGCTTATGTGGTTTTTGTGTTATTCTGGTGAAGCAACGTAAGGAGGGAACTAATCCAGTCAATCACAATCAAAGTAACAGTATAACTAATTGACATATACATGTAAAGATTAATTTTTTATAAAGTTAGAATTCATCCTATGGAAACAGAAGAACCATGCGCTCTCTATAATGTACCCTTGGAGCCACAAGCACCGCCATATATTCCTCCAAACCTTGAGAAAACCTATGATCCACCAAACACTGCTCCGGATTATGATAAAAATAATGTACCCCCTCCACCCAAATACAGTGTTCACCAAGCTTAACTTTTACTAGATATTATGAATTGTTGTGTATTTATATTAACTTTACGGCTGGTGTTAACATATGGCTATTTAACAAATTATCGGTATTTGCTAATGCCATTTAAAAATTGTGCAGTTTTAAATATAAAAATAACTAATTTTACTTTGACGAACCACATTAACAAAATAAACTTACAAGTTTGTCAACAAGTGATTGCTAACGACGAGAAAATTGTAAATTCAGCATAGAATATAGTTATTGTGTTTATTGCTGATAATTATATGTTTGGATAGAAGAGACTGTTCAATGCCAAAAGTGGCTGTGGTTTGAACTTTTCATATATACCTAGTAATTACTGTGCAACTTGAATATATTAGGTAATAAGGTGGTTTTAAAGTTATGTTATTTTTCTATATAAATGAAACTATTAGTCATACTAAGTTTGAACAATCACATATCATAAACTTTCATATGACCAGAATGTAGACGTAGCGTGCTTATTTTTCTAATTCCACACCAGACCATCATCAATTTTGTTCTGGAGTAAAGTCATATAGTTACCTATGTTTCTAGGTTGGGATAAGAAAAAAATTTAATCTCTCAATATCAACCATATCACTGATATATTTAATGTGCTCGTATGAAATTTAATTTTAAACAATTTGTCGTGAACAAAATAAAATACTATGTTAGAACTAATCAATGTAAAAAAGTGAAGATTAGTTAAAAAAATAATCAGTACGAATGCAAATATCTTTTCTGAACTAGAGTAAATTTTTTTACTGCTACCCCACTCAACTGATAATACTTTGAGTGGCAATTATTTGAAATTTTTCGTGAGGACTAATCTCAGTCGTTTGAAGGGATGAATATTGGCATGTTATTCACGTTTGTCGTATAAAGCTCGTAAATAGCTTTACATGTAAATATACAGCTGAACAAACGCTTTTCTTGATCTAGTTCAGTACGGGAAAGTAAATAATCATGCAAGGTAACAACATTATTGCTACCGAAAATCGCACCAAACTCACAATGGTCACACTAGGGTGTTTGGATGTGTCCAATACACTGGTTAAATTTGGAGATTACTACTTACCCTACAAAAATAACACATGTCTTTTATGTATCTGCTATAGAAATAGCGTCAACGGCATGCGGAATTGTCTTTACTTGGACTGTAGTTTTGTTGGATGCAGGAAAAATACTCGTCTCGTCAAATGTTGCGACAGTTGTCGTTCAGGTAAATAAGACTTTATTTTGACGTGTACAGCACCACTATCGTCATAGGATTCAACGACTGGTTTTTCTATGCAATAATGACCATGATCGCACTATTTTGTGTTTGTCTTTGTATATATTTTACATTAAGGCGTTACAGTCGGCAGTTTGTAGCTATACCGCCCAGAGACTTTGTCCAACAACCCAGCCGAAATTGTAATTCATTCGATGCGATATGTGAGATACACATTGTGATTTAGCTCTGCGAGATGCCATAGTTAATGTCTATGAACATATTAATGCACGCCTCGCCCATTACATCACTCCGCCAGCCTACCGTGAGGATTCTACTGAAGACCATTCTCTTCCGCTTTATGGTGAGGTGCAAAACGACGATTAAAATTGGGTTCAGGCACGACATGTGTCTATTAAACCCACACTATCTTCAGGCGCCGAACAACCATCATCGTTGATGTACCAATTGAAACGGGTCTTCCATGTATCTATCTAGTTGTCGTTCCTAGCGGCAATCAGCCTTAGACTATTATTGTATTGATATGTCTGACAATAGTTTTATTGACGACTAGTGCGAAAGCCCGGCTTCGTCTTGATGCAGGCAACTGTTTTTTGTTTATTTTATGGCCTCATTTCATTTGTAGTTTTCTCATAGTTCTCTTCCAACATAAACCGTTTGAACGGAATATAGCAGTCTTACAAAATAGTTTAATGTATGTTGGATCACGAATTAATTGCATTTAAGAGAATTTGAATCCCCATTTAAGCCTAAAAATTAAATTGGCGCTACGGAACGTCAAGTGAATCAAAAAGCGCTGTCTCAAGTCAGTCAAACCATATTATATACTAGCGCGAAATCATTGCCGTTGCCCAGTTACAATCAATTTTTCAATTAGTCGGTTGATTTTAAAAATGAAAGCAGTAACTTAATCAATAGCGCTTAAATATATTCAAAACGTTTCAAACTTCAGCTATTAAAACCTGAAAAACATATAATACACAACAAACAATTCATTAACAACAGTTTTAACATAGGAATTAAGTTAAAACGCATAATTCAGTTGAAAAATAATGGAATTTTTGCGAAAGAATCATATGAAAAATAAGGTTAATCTCCATTTTAATCCAAATAACGATTTTAAATGCGTCGTATCTCTAAAACTAAAAGGGCTGTAACATTTCTAAGTAG
>JAOPJI010071649.1:0-10469 GCA_027122695.1 Merluccius productus | reverse complement strand
GATCGACAAGTATAGGTATAAACCGGACACACACACACACACACACATATATATATATATATATATATATATATATATATATATATACAACCCCTCTCCCCACTCGCGCTTGCCCTTTTCTAGACAGAAAAGTGGACTTTAGTGGACTGCAGAGGTTTATCCTCGTACCGTAGCTGTGTGTACGCCATGTTCTGGAAGAGGCGGGAGTGGTTGCATCGGCTCCAATACTGATTTGCTTGTTAAACAGAAAGTCCGTAGCGGCCAAAGACTAATCAATGGGAGGCGATGCTTGGTGTGCAGCAAAAAAAGATTCATGTCTGGTCAACTTTCTAAACTTCCCACCTGTTGGCACGTGGCATAGACATGAATTTGGTTGTAGTGTTGTTGTTGTTTTTTAAAGGCACAATGCACTGCAACACCGTGGTCTGGTCTGTGTTCCCTGAGAGAATGATGCAACGATGGTTTACTGCATTGCTTCAACGTCTTCCTGTATATGTTATTATTCGTCATTTATGAAGACAAACGGTTTGCAACATTGATTTCATAGAAAGGGAACGTTAAGAGCTCAGTGCAGACACGTAAAGAAATGATAAATCATCATTTGTAACATGTGTGTGTATGTGTGGGGGCGGGGAAGATACATCAAATGTTAATCCAGCGAGTTGGGCTTTTTGTATGTAAAGGCACTTTTATAGACCAACAAGAACAAAAGAGACAATTAACTATGTTGTTATTCTTACATCCATTGCCCACGCTCGCTCGCTGACTTGCTCGCTCCGCCACACGTCGTCGGCGGAGGAGAAAGGATGAGAGGCAACATGTCTGCTCTGCAGAGACAAGGAGGATTTTTTAAAATTACTTTTCATTCGGTTCATTCGACGGGGTGTTAGGTAAAATAGTGTCTGGAGGACATCTTTCTCTGTGAAATTCACCGGTTGCAGACGAGATGGGACATCGAGAAAAGAGGAAGGAAAGCCGATTAGCATGTAGTACGACGGTTTTAATTTACACATCACAACTCTGCCCATGTCACATGGTCATGCATGACGACGAATGGTACGTTTAATAATTGGACTCTACACGCACACTGTGTGTTGATAGGAAACATTAAATTGTTGATATATCAAACCATACGATGTGTCAATTAAATAAATGATATGAACTTGAAGATTTCCCATCGTTTGATATGAACCTGACCGATTCTCCACAGGTTTGGTTGTATTTTACCACGTTGCCTCTTGCCAATATCCGACTAAAGTGCACATCAGCCAGCGACGCTAAGGGGACGCGAGGTTAGGGCATTTACATTATGCATAAGGCTCGACACTTTCCATGAGGCGGGAGGTGTGGAGATGATTGTTTTTATAGATGTATTAAATTACCTTTCCACATTGTTAAACATGGAATATGTAGGTGTTTATATCTGGATTGGGCCTCTGTCTTAATACGACACATTCTTATATTTTCACAGACCACTTTAGTTCAATCCGTCTATTTTGAAGACGAGTCTTTTTAAAGCCCCTCTCAAATAAATGCTGTTTGTGTGGCGATGTGTTAGAAAACGCTCCCAGTTTGATTTCTAAATGTTGTGGTTATGTGTAAGAAAAGGCTTTGACTTTAAATTGCTCTTTGTGTGGTTATGTCTTAGAAAAGGCTTTGAGTTTAAATTGCTCTTTGTGTGGTTATGTGTTCGAAAAAGCTTTGAGTTTAACTTGCTTTGTGAGGTTATGTTTGAAAAAACCGCTTTGAGTGTAGCTCGCTCTTTGTGCGGTCAAAAAAGCGCGTGTTGTGAAAAAGCGGCGGGGTTTACCTCGCTCTGCGTGCGGTTATGTGTTACAAAAAGCTTCCAGTTTAACCCGCCCTGTGATGTGGTTATACATGTCAGACGCGAGTCAGCGTGGGACTTGCTCTGTTGTTCGGTTCGCGTCCCCTCCGGGGTCAGCGCTCAGATGCTCGGAGAGATGACAAAATGGCGGACGGCGGTGGCGTGACCCGGAGCCGCGTCCCGCTCTCTTGCGCTCGGAGCGCCGTCGCTTCCCACGGAAAACTTTAACTGCACAGCCGGCCGCCGCGACACACCGCCTCCCCCCCTCTGGGGGCACTGGAAGTGTTTCTTTCAATTTGCATCTATCAGGTTCCCCCACTGTGTTTAACCTCTGCCCCCCCCCCCCCACACACACACACAGACACACACACACACCACCACCACCCTCCTCTTTGCTCCTCTGCTCACACACACCATGGGGGACGATTACAAATGAAGGTGGCCATGCTTCAGGTAGGAGGAAGCTTTGGGGCAGAATTTGAATATCAATTAATTGCATCTGCACCTCGTTGGCCGGCGTAATGTATTCCGGTAAGGACCGTCTTGCTGTTGCCTCGGCTTCCGGACTCATTGCTGCTTATTTAGCCGGGGAAAAAAAGCAGTTTGCACGTGTGATCGTGTTCGAATACTCCCAATTTATCCCCTACGCCAGATTCGGTTGGGGGGGAAGCCCGGCAACAAGATGAGTAGCATTCAATCCTCGTCTTGACTCGATTTGCGCGTTCCTCTAAGTGGACCTCCTCGCCTGTACCTTTAGGCATCCATGAGCCAGACGACTAACCGCTACTTGTATCCGAATCGAGCGCTGAGGCTTGCTAAATGACTCAATAGCGGCGAGCACTTAAAATGCACTTAAAACGTTAAAAAAGCAGCACCGGTTTGTTTCAGGCTTTGCAAAGAAATCTCGCTCTCTCTCTCTCTCTTTCCCTCTCTCCCACTCCATCTTCCCTCCCTCTCTCTCCCTCTCCTCGTCCTCCTCCGCGACCCAGAAACCCGTGGCTGAACTGTACTGTGTGTGTAAACACGGGGCTTGGAAAAACCTGCGGGGGATCGCGTCTAATTAGGCGACAGGACGGCGTCGCAGCGGCCGGGGCGGCGCAACCCAGAACCGGGGAGTGAGGGAGGGATGGGGAGGGAGGGAGGGAGGAAGGGGGGGGAGGAAGGGGAAGTGTGTCGCGGCGGGTACCACGAGGAGGAGGAGGAGGAGGAGGATAAGGAGGAGGAAAAGGAAGGCAGGAAGCGCACAGGGGAGGAGAAGATAAGACGAAACGGGACTCATCCATTCATTTATGCGGCGACGGCGCCAAACTATCGGACTCACCTGGAGATAGTGTCGTTCAATTAAAAACGAGGGATCGAGCGGAGCGCTTGTCGGAGGGCGCCGCGCGTGTGTTAAAAAAAATAGAAGAGATACATTTGAAAGACAGGGCAGAGAGAAATAAAGGGAAGGAGGGGAGGAGGAGGAGGAGGAGGAGGAGGAGGGCACGAAAAGATAATTTGGTCAAAAGGTGGCAGAACAGATAAGCCCTTACATGGCTGCCTGTTAGCCCGCCAGCTCTGTGGGGATCCATAGATGTTGTTCCAGTAGGATCTAGGCTCGGCGCCCGCACACACTCGGGCCGCCACAGAAGGCCCTCTGAATAGGCATGAGACGCCGACTGTGGCCAGGGACCGGCTCCGGGGTCAGGCGAAACCCGCGAAGCGAATACGTGCCCAGACTTTAACCAATCAAATACCGCCCCCTCAGGACCAGGCAGCCAATGAGCCCTGAGAATCCGGCGCCCGGTCCGTTTAGCTCCGCTGTGGAGCGTCGCGAGCAGACGCACACAGAGGCTAAGATGAGAGGTATGAGAAAACACACATATCTTTTTTGCGTGTTTGAGGTTTTATTTTTTTATTTTTTTGTTTGTTTAGTTTGACCGAGATATTAGGTTTCTTGCGCAAGCCGGCGTGTCCCCTGGTGATATAAACGCCGCACCGTACCGCGTAGCGCGCTAAATAAAGTCTGCCGCGCTATTCGCATCAGCCGGGTTGTATCGTATTATATCGGCTTCGCAGTACAGAGTGTGTTTTAAAAAAGTATTAACTGTGCAAATATTTAATTGTGCAATGTTTCATCCTGGATCACCTGTGAAAAAAAAGAAAAAATCTGTTTCAACCATGTAAGGCATGTATCAAATTCCAGGGAAGAGATTGAACAAATCAAAGCTGCTTCCCCTGTTGAATTTGAATTAAATACGTCTCATATCACCAACAGATAGCTAGCCGGCGGCTATTGTTGCCGTACAAGTAGTTCACGAATCTGACAATCCTCGTACCTCTTATGTGAAGCTTGTTAGGAACAATTGAGAAGCACAGCACAACAAGCACCGCAGAGTTACATAACAGATAGCATGTTACTTTTTTTTTTTTTGGGTGGGGGGGCGGGGGGGTCTTATTATTGGAAATAGATAATGAATGGCACTCCAAGGTTAAGTCATAGCTGCGTGGGCGCCGCCGCCGTCGGAGGCGGGTTTTGTTTTGTTTTTGAACAGTCTGTGTCACCTGCAGATACAGTGTGTCCTGCGTGTGACCCAATTAAAAGTTTCCCCGGAAACG
Source organism: Merluccius productus (assembly GCA_027122695.1). Classification (NCBI taxonomy): domain Eukaryota; kingdom Metazoa; phylum Chordata; class Actinopteri; order Gadiformes; family Merlucciidae; genus Merluccius; species Merluccius productus. The sequence continues at coordinate 6,046 of JAOPJI010071649.1, read as the reverse complement.
TCTGCCGAGTCGAGGAGGACGCCATCCTGTCCCCGCCATCTGATTCTGTGCATGCTGTCGCTGCACACACAGATCCCCATCGGGTTCCTGGGATCTTTTGATATATGAGAGAGAGCCCTTCATCGAGTGCCTCAGACGCCTACAAAAGGAACATCTTGACTAGCAGAGGACTGCCAACATCCTCCGGAGGTAGAAACACTGATTCTCTCGGACCGAGGACAACTTGACCCAAGCTACCATGGACAGTATCTGGATGACCCGCACGTTTTTATGTTATAGGCTCTCTCTCCCTGTGGTGAGACCGTTGCTCGGATCAGTACTTAGCTGGCAAGAAGTGCAGTATGTGGAGTGTGATGTTGTTGAAAGCTGGTTTACAGCCTTTACTTGGCCTGAGTCAGACTTATTAGACTCTGGGTCTGGAGTGGGGCTGCAGACTCGTGGTGCATGAGAGCAATCATGGCACCCAGGATGGACCAGCTATCCACACACACACTCGGGAGAGAGCCACTGTCATGGCAGCATATACCATCTGCTCGGCGTATTACATCTCCCCATCTCCAATAAACGCATTCTCAACCAACATCTACCCTGCGACCTGCGGCAAAAGCCACTAAGGTGGCGTGTGGCGGGGAGCGTCTGCCACGAAGTATTTCTCCAGTCTGACTCAGACCAGGTGAGGCTGTAAACCAGCTATCAACCACACACACACACTCCGCAGTTAGTTTAATCACAAGCTGCTTTTTGCATTTGGAAGATGTACGTATGTATTTATAAAGTCACATATCAGTTAGGATCAGAACTACAAGTCACGCCCACCGAGTGTAGTGAGTGTTTTTCTTATGAGGGGGTTACAAAAGGAAGGGCCTACATTGTTTAGTTAGGCTACCTTAGGAGATAAGGTAGGATATAATTATAATGGCAACAATGACATTAACCATTTTAATTACATAGGAACGAACGGATAACAAATCGCTGTTGAGAACACCGTAGCCACACTCTGGCGATGCGTCTCGGACACAAGTTATTGTTATTGTTATTATACAAGTGATTTAGTGTTAGGCCTTTATATTGTACAATTTGAGACATATTTGTTTGAGAGACATGTCATATATTTGGTATACTTAATTTATATTTCACATCAGTGCTACCATGACTGATCTCCTTGGCTTCCAGCAAAGCGCTTCTATACGGCCACGCTGGGTTTGGATGGCCGTTTAACCTCAGGCTTCACACTTCATCGGTCCTGCGAGCCACTTTTCGCACGACTCGGGTGGATCCACCCCAGACCACCTTGATGATATGCGGTAGCCCAACGGTCAGAACCGATTCAGACGCAACACATCACACGTGTGGTGTGAAGGGGGGAGTGGCTTGGCGTCGGCTGCGGAAAAGGGGGGCTGGGCGGCTCGATCGCGGGGACCGACGCAGCTGTGTGGGTGATGGGCTTAATGAATGGGTATATATATATATATACATACTCACAGATGTTGTGCTCTGCCCACGGTGAGACCGGTTCCAGGCCCGTTGCAGTAAGACGTCCGCGGAGACGTTATCCTGAGGCACGTTATCCTGAGTGCCATATTGCTGATCGCAATATTACGTTCCCGTTATCCTATGTTCCCAAGGTCAGGCGGTTTTGTGAGGCGGCTGTGACCACCAGGCAATACACTCTGTTATGTGTAACCCTGCATCCTGTCACTCCTTCCTATTTGAACCCGTTACAGCCTACCTGGCTACAACATGAAAGGCTGAAATGGCGCTCTTCCATCCCTTCATCGCATTGGGATAGTATTCATCATGGTACGCATCCACCTGGTGGATGTGTACCACTATGATGAATTCTGATAATGGACATTGGATAAGGGAACCCGAGTCAGGCGACAAAAACAGAAATGGATGCAAGCTTTGCATGTCTGGATAAGGCTGATATCAACCTAATTGCGGCCGCACCTCGCAGATCCGCGCCGCATGCCGATCTCCCACCCATCTGCCACCGACCTTGGGCTGCCAACGCTGGGGGCTCAACAAAAAAAAGAAAGGTGGCTGATTATCTTGTTTCTTCTGCCTGTTCAAGACGGTTGCTAGAAACGTGCGAAAGCTGTGAGTTTAGTTTTAAATTTAGGTTTATTGGATTGCTGTTGATTGCATAGAACCAGCTTTAAAACGTGCTAAATGCCAAATGCCACGGTGTCACTTTCCTCTCAGGCTGAGCCAACAAATGAAGGAGTCTAGTGTGGATAAATAGCAGGCTTGAAGGATGATGCTGTGCTTCAGGCACACCTGTGTAGAGGAGCCCGTCAGCATCTTGTATCATCTTCTGTTCGTATTCGGGAAGAAAATACAAAGCGTTCTTCTTAGCATGATAAGTTGATCAGTGTGCACTAATTTGGATTTTAAAAAAACATGGTAATGCTGACTGCTATATTAAGGTTGATTAGTAGAATGTTTTGCTCTTGTTGCAAAGAAAATGTGTATTTAATTTAAGACAGTCATAGAGTAAAACATTTTACTCAGAGTAAAACATTTTACTCTGTGATTTAGTAATGTAGCAGATGCTTTTATCCGAAAGCAACTTACAGTGAATTTTATATCCATGTCATCGCGGAGCACGGAGGGATTATTATGCATATGGCCCAAGGATGCCTTAAGGCAGACTGTCAACCTTTCCCCCCCCTAACCGCAACCTTTCCCCTTAGTTCCCACCGATCGTTCTTTTGGTTGACATTTGGTTGGCTGTTAAATCCGAACTCGTCTATTCCTAGTCAAGTTCCTGTCCAAAAATACAGCATCTTTCAAGGATAATGGGCATCACGTCAGTCTCTATGTCTCATGTGTGTTATGTGGTGATAATCTAGTGAGAAGTGTTTAAGTTCAATAGTCTTCCAAGGCGACCCTAAATTTAGCGCCGACCTCTTTTCCCATCACGTGTTTCCTGAATAATACTCCATAGAGGAACACTGCATAGGAAAAGCCTCTGTTTTAGGGATACCTTTATTTTGATATACTTCCCATTTCAGACCATGTACTTACACTTACCGTGTTACCGCGAGTACATTGTTTGAAATGGTACTTTCAAAGTGGATGCACTTTCAAAAGTGGTGCTTTCAAAGTAAAAAATGAAACTTTTTCAAAGTGGAACACAATAACGTTGGTAAACCTTCCTAATAGAATATACAAAACATTATAATGAGCACGCTTCCTCGATACGCTCAAACAGTTGAATGCGCACGGCGCGCGTCCTTGATCATATTTGCTGTGCGTCCCAAAGACAGGATTCATCAGGTTGCCGAGAGGGTGAAATAGTACGTATATACGTAGGAGAAAGAATTATGAGATATTTCTCCATACTCCATGCCACCTGATTTATTATTAAACGCTTCCTGCGGCCCTTTAATTCATTTCAGCATTACCGGCGAAGAGTGGAACCTGGTGACATAAAAATGTGGATATGTGTTCGTCCGCTCCAATCGCAGAATCAAAGCAGCGATCCACATCCAGGTCAATTTCATGATGTATTCATCACAGTGGTGTCGGTGTGTTTGATTGAACATCCCGAAGCTTCTTCTTCTTCTTCTTCTTCTTCATTTTCTGGTCCCCTGAAGCCTGAATCCCCTCTCTCCGAAAGTGTAGAAATATCACAGAAGTCTTTCTATTTATTTTTTTACTCGGGCTGAAAATTACCATGGCCTCTTCTGCAGCAACAAGATGAAAGCCCTATATTCATCTTTGATGCCCATTGACTTTTTTTTATCTTTTTCTGAGGCACAATGCTTATCCAGAGAGTAGTCTATTTTGGTTGACTCTGCGATGGCTTTAGGTGCGGATGACACACGGCAGAAGGAAGCCTCTCAGAGACGTGCACAGAGGAGCCAGATCGCCGACCAACCGAGCGCAGGGACAAAGATGATTTGAGACTACATACTGTACACACACATTCACACACACACACACAAATACACACGGACACACACACAGACACAAACACACAGACACACACACATACACACCGACACTGACACACACAGTACACACACATACACACAAGTACCCCCAGCACTGTGTGTGTGTGTGTGTTTTAAAGTTTCACCATAGTGAAGATGTGTGTTCTAGTTTTGTGGGTCTGAGGTTTTTAAATTCATTGTGAAACCATTTGTCATTGTTGTTATTGTTGGGCTTTTCTAGGCCTGTAGGTTTGCGAGAGAGAGCGAAACGACCATGAGACGAAGCGAGAGAATAATATTAACTAATATTCCATCACAATAGGCCTCCATCTCTTCACCATCTTGGGCAAATATAACGAGAAGACAAACTTCAAGCCGATTCAAGGTTACAATTGTGGCTTTTGCATGGCAGCACCCCTCACTCAAGATGCCTTCCCCTGCGCCTGCATGCACTCAATCGCCCAAATAATTGTAATTTCAATTTTTTTAACATAATTAATGGATTGTGTCGGCGGGATTATGTTATGGCAACATTGAGAAGTGCGTTCCAGCAAAATCGAACGACCCTGCGCGATTCACACACTGGGTTATATTGTAGCCTAATTGATATTCTATGAACATTATCCCTTACATCCCTTACATCCCTGACAGTGTGATAATATTATTCTGTTGGTACACTAGGGTGCATGCATTTACTTTTGGTACTGAGACTGCAGTCGGCTGTTCAACAGGACTGTTTGGGAAGGTAAATCACAGATTTATTTTTGCGTACCCCCTAGATCAGTGGTTCTCAACCGGTGGGGCGCGGAACTGTCCCGGGGGGCGCGATTAGCAGTGGCGGTTCATGGGGGGGGTGCGGGCGCGATCGTAATCCACTCCGGACCTACGACCGACGGTAGGGGTGCGCGCGATTGTATCGCGGATCCTGGCGTATCGCGAACGCGAACAACACCCCCCCCCCCGTCAACAATCGAGGGGAGGGGGGGGCCCAACTGCAATGAACCAGGTTTGTGTGGGCCCAGCTTGCAAAAGGTTGAGAACCCCTGCCCTAGATCGATCCACGTACCCCACTTTGACAATGGTGGAACTATAAACTGATGAAATCACCCTCACACAAGTGAACACAAAACAGGTAAAATGACGAAGATGAACGGGTGAACACAATGACATCATTAGGAGAGGTGAAATGGTTAACAATGACGAGATACTGATCAGTGGAATGACCTTATTTTAAATGCTGAATAAATTTCACATTTTCACATCCACATTTGAAGTTAACTCAACTCAAGATCACATTAATAATTTGTTGCTGAATTGTCTGGGAGCTTATCAAAAATAGAAACCTTTTCTTTCTAAAACCAAATTAAAACTATCTCAAAGGTGAGTTGTGTGTGTTAAAGCTGATGTATTCTCCCGCTTTAGAAATGCATGTAATCTTATCGACTCCGGTTGGCCTTCACACCACTGGTGCATCAAAGTGTGCATCCCAAACGCGATGAAGACCTTGAGAAGAAGTTTCATCTAAAACACGGGGAAAAGAAAATATATTTGCATATTCGAAGGAGAGCATGAAAGTTGCAGTGATGCTGGGATTGTGAAACGTACACTGTGATGAACGGCCCGGCGTATGGACAAAGAGTTCAGCTGAATCTCCCTCATGTTATGCAGGCGTACATTTCAAAAAACTCAACTCTGTGCACACGTACTTCAATTCAACCTTTGTATAGTTTCTCTGAGAAAAACATTGAGGAGGGGGGGGGGGCTCATTTTTTCATACTCGCCACATGTGGTACTCCATAGTACTATTCCTGTGTGTGTGTGTGTGAGTGTGTGTGTGTGTGTGTGTGCGTGTGCGTGTGTGTGTGTGTGTGCGTGTGCGTGTGTGTGAGCCAGCAAGCGACCCAGTATCCTCATGGGTTCCTGGGTTGATGGCCGGGCCGATACTCCCTCTCATGGTGAGGTAATTAAATGAGAAGAGACCATTAATAGTTTACGAGGCAGTATGATGGATGTGTGTGTGTGTTGTATCTGCGTTTGTTTGTGTGTGTGTGTGTGTGTGTGTGTGTGTGTGTGTGTGTGTGTGTGTGTGTGTGTGTGTGTGTGTG
>JAOPJI010071637.1:0-10471 GCA_027122695.1 Merluccius productus | reverse complement strand
TTTTACGCATATAATTTACACACACTAAAAACGCTTAAATATTGAGAACAGAGTTTGCACATGCGTACTGGTGTGTAGAGACAGACACACGGACACTACTCTTTTATATATATAGTAGACTAGATGGTTGAATACTGTGTAACTTCTATGTATAATGAAAAAAAGTTTCGGATATGCGTACTTGTGGCCACACAAACACACGGACACTACTCTTTTATATAGATACAGTCGTTAAGCGAGTTTTCGTACTTTTTGTCTAATTCAAAAAATGTAGGTTGAATCAAACACAAAATGTTATAAATATGAAAAACAAAATGTAAAAGATGCTTATAGCATTAAAAAAGCAGAAAAAACAAATTATAGCAAAATTAAAGTCGACATTACGAAAAATCCTACACATTGGATTTTGCGTAGCGTTTTTCAAAAATTCTGATAGCGCCATGCGCATTTTTCGTATATTTTATCGATGATGTAAACAAACGATAACCATAAAACTTAAAACTAATACGGACAAAGTTGAACTACAACGTTATGACAACCTCAAAATAAAACGATCCAAAAGTGCGACTATCTCTTATTTCAATTTAAAAAACAAGATCAACATTAGATGGTATTCTTAAGAAAAAGATTTTTTGAAAGCTTATGAAAGTGGATTGGTTTCAGCTAAAAAGATATGAATAGAGGCCGTAACAATGATCTTGAATTAAGCCTCTTTGAATGGATCAACTGGATTCGCTATTAAAAGATAGCACTAACAGCATTTGATATAATCGACAAATGAAAGCTATTTGCTGCTAAAGAATTATAGATGACTTACCTGATAGTTGGTTTAAAGGTTTTAAATGGAGATTTAACAAAAAAGTTCAATTTCCATGATCAAGTGTGTATTGTCAACAGCCAAACATAACAAAAAATTTAAAATGTGCTGAACCATGACATGTATTTTTTATGCAAATTCAATTAACTATACTTTGAATTTTATTTCGAGGAAAAATATTCAAACAATTTATGTCAACGCGCATGCTCAAGAAGTTACGAAAAATCCATTCATGGAATATTTTACGTACTTTTATGATAGTCCCAATAGGATAACGAAAAACCGATTAACTACTGTAAATCGTCGATAGAAGTGTGCGTGATAAAAATACTACATTACGCAAGCGTAATGCCATTTAGGATTAATTTCATCCGGCAAATTAGAGACACTACCAAAAAATATTAAAAACTCAATGTATAAAACATATTATTTACACAACCACTAACATATAGAAGTTTTGCGACGCATTTAATCTTCGACAAGAGTCCATCAACCAATTTTGCGTATCTGCTATAGAAATAAACAGAGGCCAACTAAAACTTAAATTCAATCGACACTGGACAGCGCAGGCCCATTCTTTGTAATATACTAAACCTAATATTACACATGGATTTAAGTATAAGGCGCAAAATAAACACCAACTAATTATAACAATAGGTAGCAAATATAGATGCGTTCTAGAGTAAAGGAGAAAAATCAACCCACCGACAGTTCATGAATGTGATCACAACACCAAAGGTCACCATGATTGATTAATGGTGGGTTGAAAAGTTGCTCTGTTTATCAGAGGATTTAGTAGTAGCAGTAGTATTAGGTTTAGCGACGCTCGATCTAGCAGCCGCAGCAGAACTAGTAGAAGGACGGTCTCCGTTCACCCCAACCTAAAATGCCAAAGGTAAACAATGAGTCACACAAGTCGACCACCACATACGTTGAGAGCATCCTCCAGTCCCAAGTTGTCAATGATCGCTTGAACAAACGGCTTGAAGGAAGGAGGTTGGCGAGAAGGGTTGGAAAACTGAGTTCTCAAACGAACAAGTTTTTTCAATCCTGACACATTCTCATTGTGGATATAATCATCGTGGGCAAGCTGTTGAAAGTCGTCAAACAACTGCAAGCTGAGACGTTTAGTGGAGACAGCGTCGCTATCGGCTTTCGATGGACTCTCAACGTTGGAGCTGATGTTAGGGAGACGTAGTGGGAAGCGATGGAGGAAACGCTCGTAGAACTGGTAGAGAAGGGTGATTCCTTCTTTGTGGTGACGTTTGGCGTCCTCGACCGCGAACTTTTTGAACAATTCGTACTTGGATTGGTCAAAGTTCAGGACAAGGTTTTGGGTCCAGTAGCGATAGAGCTTTTGATGTTCCCTACTAGAGGAAACTTTTCCGACAGTGGCAGGTCGATTTTCTCGTTGAGTTTTGACATGTGCCAACAGACTGTTGTATTCTTCGGTGGTCAACTGGAAATTTGAGTCCGACTCATTCACATCAGAAACAGCGTGTGGCTCAGCGTTTCTAGAGGAACTACTGGCCATTGCCGCTCTAGATGTAGTGGGGATATTGCTTGAATCATCAGTGTCATCCAAGTTTGAAGTGGATGGTGCACCTCTTGGTTGCTGACGACCTTGGTAGGACACATCTATCGGGTTGTTATCTCGAGTAGCAGATATATCGTTGGTGGTAGACGGCGCCATGTTTTGCTGGTTAGGGGGGGCTACTTCTAGTGGTTGTGAATAGGAACCAACACTACTAACCATGCTGTTGGCAGGATTAACACCAGTATCAAGGTAAGACATGGCGCCCATATCAAATGGCTGCATACTTGTGTCAAAAAAGACTCCTCCACTGAGGTCTTCATAGCCGTAGATACCGTAGTTGATGGGCATTTGAGAGGGGTGATACTGTGGAAGGTATCCATGATGCATTTGTGGATGAAAGCGACCATAGCCAATGTTGTAATTGGCTATGGGATGAGCCACATGTGGAACCGGAGTCGCTTGGACCATTCCAGCCATAGGATTGCCGCCAGTGGTATCTTGGCTCTCGGCTGACATACCATAAAATTCCAATCGTTGCTTTTCAAGACCTTTAGTAGTCCATTTGACGGGTTCGTCCTTTCGTCTGATGTAGATGGCATCTCCAAATGTTCTACTCTCCAATTTGGCAGTCTTGTTGAGAATTTGTGCAAATTCACCTGCACTAAGAGAGTATTTGGAGAGACGATGGAAGCGTAGCACCACTGAAGCTCCAACGTAGCCATCCTCGTCCATTTGCGATCGTAGGTAGGAGTCGTGGCGAAGATTGCAATTGGAAAAGTAGAACTCAAGTTGATATTGAGCTTGTTCTAGTCTTGGCATATTTGGATCGCTGGTTAGACTTTTGTACATTTCGGATTCGTCGAGATCTGATGCAACATCTGACGGATTGTAGTTGAATTTGTTGTTGTGATTGGTTGATGAACCAGAAGTGCTTCCAGTGACGACAGCGTTAGAACCATCAGCGTGTATGGGAATCATAGGATGCATGGCCACATTGGGAGGAATACTAGCCATCATAGGTGGATATGTTCGGTTACTGTTGAAATAGGAGACTGGTATTTGAGAGCCGGCGCCACCTCCAATTCTTACGCCGTTCATCATGGTTGGGAGTTGGTTATAGTCACGGTTGGACATTCGACGATTGTGATCATAACCTCCGCCACCGCCCATGTGATTCATACCTCGACGATTACCTCTAGGTCTCGAACCAGTGGGGTTTTGGTGATGTTGTGCTTCATTTGGATTTCTTGGTGTGTTGTTGGATGCGATCGATGGCACGTTGCTGGTGGGCGACGTTGCTGTAGACGGTTGTACTTGTTGTTGAGCGTTAGATGAACGATTGTAGTTACCACCACCACTAGCTCGTCCATAGTTGCCTTGTTGTTGATGGTCACGATTTGCATTCCTGTTGTAGTTGCCTCCAGTTCGTCGACCGCCATGGTATTGACGGCCACTTCCTGCAGCAGCACCACTTTGAGCAGGATTGGAATAGTTGGTTTGTTGGGTGACGGCAGTGGACGATGCTGGTGGATCAGCAAACAAAGTTTGGTTGGAACTACCAACAGTTGTCGAAGTTCTAGTTGTGTTTCTTGGGTTGTTTCCGCTCACAACAGGAGTTGCTGGTGTTGTGGCGGCGGCAGCAGCAGTAGAGGTTGATGGATAGGTGTTGTCAGACGCTGCCCTCGAAGTAGTCGGTATATTGGTATCATTGAGTGAAGGAAACTCAGAGAAATCCATAACTATTCGGTTCAAATTTGACTGATTGTCAGCAGTAGGTGGAGGATTTTGTTGAGGGTTATTTCGGTTATCGTAATGGCGTGGATTGCCAGAGTAGTGATGACCTTTATTTCTCGGCATTAAATATTGGTACCGAAGTGGTCAAACAATCAAAGAGTTTGAGTAATGAGCTGGTTGTGTGTGTGTGTGTAGGTGTAGGTGTGTATGTATGCAGCGGAAATGCCAGAATCGACAACACTACTTCAACCAAGTTAACTACTCGAACAACAATCTCTACTAAATCTACTTACACGAACAGCTATTCACTGCAAATACGGCTAAAGTTGATTTGTTTATAAAATCAACTGTCCAAGTCGCCCTTACTGTCAGACTGCAACGAACGCGCAGCGACTGCGCATCTGACGCTACTATATTTAAATTCACGCTCAGTGTAGTTTAGGTAAGTGAGAACGACGCCAAATTAAATGAGTTCACTTCACATCTATCACACTCCGTACAATGACACCTCAATTGATCTCCTGTTATGATGTCGTCGTCAATGGTGACACCAATAAGCCATTAAGGCTTTGGTCATTCACGCCTCAATCTAACCAGCTTATAATGTTCAAGTGATAATGAATACATTTGTTCCTAGGGTGATGTAACATAAGAGATTCAGCATTAGCAAAACAACTTCCAATTCAAGTGAATATCATAGACATTCATTGAATGCGAATTAACACAGCAACACCAATGAAAAAGGTCACATTTATCGTAACATATCGGCACCACACACACACACACGAGCAATACTTGAATAAAAATTACCTTGATCGAAGCGATTCCCAGAGTTTCTATAGTAGAAACCGGATTTGTTAGTTGATGGTGGGCCTCCCCCAAGTTGGGACATGGTACTGTTGTTGGCGCCCATACTACTAGGCTCCAAACTGTGTCGATTGGAATTACGACCTTGATGTCTGTGGTTGGATCCTCCTCCTCCACCGCCGGTGTAGTTGGACGATCTCCTTTGAGCGGATGTTGAGGTGTGTTGTTTGTCTCCTTGATTTTGGTTGGAACGTGATCTATTCTGGTTAATGTTGTTATTGTTTGGTGGATTGCGGTCTTGATTGTTGTTAATTGCATTGGAAGCGCTACGCTGATTTGCTGACGAATGTGCACCGCCCGTAGACTCGTTGTTGTAGAGAGTGGTCGAATCAACTCTTTTTGAGTTGGAATTCATGCTTTGAGCTTGATTTTCGGCAACCATGAAATAAACAAATGTTGAAGTGAACGTGTTTATGCCAGGCTCACCAAAGACCGATGATCCTGCGAGATAACACGCGTGAACAGAGAACAATCCGGCGTGAACGAATTAATTAATACGACTAATTCCTCAGTCAAATTACTCAATGTGTTCACTACTGTCTAGCTACAATTGGCGCATCCATTAGTATTTCTCGCAGTATTAAATTGGTGAAATTCCACTACTGTGTTAATTGAACACTCCCAATGGTGTCAAAATCACAAATATTGCGTTCATTTATCGTGTTCAGTTAATCCAATAATCGATGTAGATTACGACTTTTAATCTCGCAACTCATAATAGTATTATCGTTTGTGTTGAGATGAATTTTACGCTTTTTAGTGAACCTACTTGTTTAATTTAATTCAAATGTGTTCACACCTTATAAATACTCTAACGGCTACCATTCATTTCGTTATTTTTCTACATGTGGAAGAAATTAACATTAGAAAAATTCGTAGAAAATAATTCGACTTTTCAAACTGTTTATTTCGAACGGTTAACTTGATGTAATTTAACATGGGTTTTACGTGCAAGTGGAGCTTTCGTTATAAGAGTTGGACGTTAATTCGACACGTGCACTCATGCAGATAAACTGAATGCAGTTGTTTTTTTCTTAGTGCTTCCCAATAAAATTTCCTATGAATCCCTTAAAGACAAATACATGTAATTCGAAATGAAACATGAGGGATGTTTGAACTCTTAGTTACTGTGGCACGAGGATGAGGATTATGAGTATTAATCCTATTTGCATATCACTGCTGTCGTATATTTGTAGCTGCGTAGTTATGGGCAATGTGGCGGCTGTTCGCTGTGAAAACGATACAGATAGCTTCTAGATGGGTTGTTTTACACATTTATCACTTTTTATCAGTTCCAATAACTATCAAGAATGCCTCTGCATGTTGTTGTGTGTTTTACTTATTTGATACCTATTGATGTGATTTAACACTATTACTGACTCGAACTTTTCCTCCACTTAACAGAATTGGGGTTGAAAGTCACCCAACGGTAAATGCTAATATTTTAAGGAAAAAGTTTGCGCCAAAGTCCAGCGTTGCTAGGGAGTTTTTATTGAAAGTTTCATTTAAGTATTTTATTTCATTGGATAGAATGTTTTTACTTGGAATTTTCAAACAAATAGTGTAACGTAATTCTTCGATTGCTCCAAGTTTGGTGTACATTTCACCAATTCAATGACGTATACCCTTTGTTGACCACGCATTAATCAGCTCAGTTACTGTGAAAGCTGTTTATACTAATAACTTCATGTAAAAATACGTAAAATTGTGTAAAATATCTTGTCATTAATATAGCTAATGAATCTGTTGATTTATTTTAATTGAGTTTAAAAGAAACCGAGTTGATCAATAACATTCATACAATAAATTGTCCTGGAAATAAATCAAATAACAAATTTTCAATCAATTAATAATTTATTTGATGTTAAAAAATAACTCAACATGTCGGAATATAAATCTTGAAGTAGATTTTCAAGATTTAGTTAGATGGTTTGCTTTTAAAAGTAACAATGAATATATGCGAAGAGTGCTGGATTTTATTAACTTAAAACTCATATTAGTACTGTAAAATGTGAGCTGCAATGGGACAGATATTCATCAAGTTATTGACTTGAACACGCACGCTCACATATGAACATATTTATTGTTTTAAAATAAAAACTAGTTAGATACATGTTATTGGTTACATATAACATTAATATTATAACTATAAAGCAAACTATATTTGCGTAAATTAGGAAAACAGCTATTTTCTATTATAATCGGATTGTATTTATAAAAATCAACCAAAACTATTCCGTTTAAACGAAGTAATAAGTATTTAATTGAATCCAAGTAAATGTAAAAATTTTATCTAAGTTTTATCATATTAGTAGTGTTGTAAGTGCACTTGTGCAATGAAAGCATTTTTAGGACACGCGTACTTGGGACCACACACACTGACACCACTCTCATATGTGTAGAAGTTCGATACGAATATAATGAAGTTGATTTTGGAATCAATGTTAAATGATTTAGAAATACGCGTGCCACTAGATTTACGTTGTGCAGAAATTAACTCCGGATTAAAAAAGCATTAGATAGAAAACAGTAGTTTAATTGCTCTGTAATTAATATTGGAAATTATTATACTTAAATATCCCAAAGTTGGTAAAAATAAAGTAGAGTTACTCCTGTGTTAAAAGTTGGAAAATCTCCATGTGTCATAAAAGAGCGTAGAGAAATATTTCCTATCACACATAAGCCATTATGGATTTCGATAAATGTTCAGTCGTGTTTGAATTTTATGAAAAACATAATTTAAAATTCTTGACTTAGGTTCAACTAATTAATGGACTGTTATTCATGTGTTTGGTATTTGTGAGTATCATTAAATCTTCCAACTTAATAAAAGTATTAAAAATAGAATAAACTTCTATTTCATAAATTGAGGTTGTATGTCGTTGAATTGAGGAATATCACTCGACCATCTTCACAAACATAATTTATTAGGTTTTTTTCGAATGAATGTTTTATTCAAGTATATAGTTGAATGCTATTTGAGTAACATTGTGTTTGACTTTTTTAGAGATAACCGAAAGTTATAGATTAAGTTACGTGCGAAAGTTATGTGTGGCTTAAAATAAAAATGATATTCCCCAAAAAATGTATACTCTAAAGATGTAGCAAAGAACCTAACCTTTGACGTTTCTGTCTAGACACACGTGGAATTAGTTGGTTAGTAGACTTACAGATTCATTATCGTCTTCTTTGTCACTACTTGAAACCAGTTCACTGTACACAGGTTTATGATCTTTAGCAAGATACACCCCAATTCTAAAGTCGAAGCAATGACGATGCAGTGTAAATTTATATGAATACGTCCCAAGAATGGAGGCAAAAACTGAAACAGCTCCAAATATTATGTAAATCAGTCCTGGATACTTTTGGATAGACTTCAGATAGATGTAATTTGAAGTAATTATGCCGATACTGGAAGCAATAGTAATTGTGATGATTTGTAACGAAAAAACCAAAGCTAGATAAGATTTGTGTAAATAGAGCGCACACCCACAATGACATATTGAAATTACCTCTAGACTGACCTGTAAAAGATTTCGATAAAATTGACGCAAATGTTGGTTTGTAAATATCTTGCAATAACAGAAAAATCGGGGCTATACAAAATAACGAATAGTTGTTGGATTCGTACAACTTAAAATACCCACGAAAAGTTCAATTCTGGTGTTGGCGAATGCATTCATCAAGAAGAAGCCGCACTGAATCGGAATGTTGATCGAACATATTATCCATTCTTTTATTTTGAAAAATTTGAGAAAAAGCGGCAAAATCAACAGAGATCCGAATCCACGCGTGATTGAATAAACAGCCAGCAAGTTGCCACCCAATGATGGAGTAAAATTAAATTTCCGATTCATCGAATAACGCAGAACCAATCTTTGACATGGTAAAAGTCCTATGTCACGCATACTAATACACTTTTAAAATGTGAACACTTACCGAACGAATAAAAGAATTGGGCCAGAAAAATCAACACAAACACAGTTTTATCCATCGAAACGCGCCGTACAATAGAACGGACTGAAGCTTTAATATTATTGCTTGTGATAATTTTACGTTTCGTGGAAGGGATTGCTTTATCCAATAACAATGAAAACAATATACCCAGAGAAATAACACAAACGGATGCTAGTTGTGGAACGAGAAATGAAAACTTTTCCACCAAATATCCACTAAGGAAGCCTGCAAACGAGTAGGCCACCACTCCAACTGCATCTGCAACGACAAATCTAACTGATCTATCATCTTCGTCAGTGACATATGAGAGGTATGTTGTCGACAACGCTCTAAAAGTTGCTAATCCACCAAATATAGCTACAAATGTGTTTATTGGTGCCTAAAACACATGTTACTTAATAGGAATCACTTCAAAGTGTGACCGTACAAAAATACGCAATGGAATGTGAGGTTTGAACGTGTATAGGATTCCCAGTAACACGATTCCCAGCAGTGTAACGCAGGGTAAAAATAGAAGATTTTCCGGGGAAAATCTAGTCGAAATGAAATTGATTCCCAGCGTTGAAATGACCACTGGAAATAGTTGAAATAAACTTATAAAAAGAACCCATCTGGAGATTTCTCGCTGTACATCATGGTTAACGTCATCCACAGAATAACAATATGAATCTGTTTCATTATAGTTGACTAGACATAAATTGTGAAATATCAATTGTTGAAATACGGGACTAAATAGTGAATTCCCCAAAAACACAAAAAATATGATGATCTCTATATATTTCATTTATATAGAGTGGTGGGTAGTCTAAAAATGGGTCATATCAATAAACTCGAGAAACAACTACCTTTGATTGATTATTATGGAGATTTGGGGGCACTCACGTTTTCAATGCGTTTTTTTCACAAATGCAGGTGATAAGTGGGGTATTATCCGAGTTATATTTTCATTGAATATAACTAAAAGGAACAATACATTTCCCACGTTAAATCCTCTTAAGTTTTGGTGTTTGATGATTATTTATGTCTGTTGGTTGTAAATAAAATTATTTTGTCATTAATTATTAAATTTTTTTAGTGTTACTGGCCCTATGTGTTTTGGGTTTCTCGTTGTAAAATAACTAAGTGTACGACATTGTAGCTTATCACATGTATTCGGTAAAATAAGTCCTTTCATTTAGAAAGTGGCTATTTTCATTGATCATAATACAGTAAAGTCTTGATATTGCGTGGTTTGTTGGGAAAAGAAAATTACCACGCAATAACAAGACCTCACGCAATATCGAGGGTTCGCGCACGCGCGTGCAAAAAATAACAATTATTTTTTGCTGAAAAAGTCATGTATTTTTGTTTTCTTGTCTCTATTTTTAATTATTTTATATATGTTATTCAGTACAGGATGTAACGAGAATAAAGCTGAAGGATTTTCAACTATAAACGCCTGTCTGATTGTTTTATAGCACTTATAAGTTCTTTCGTTGAAAATAACTCAGTCGATTTTTTAAAATCTGGATCCTCACCACAATTTTGTACAATAATAATATTTTTATCAGAGTACACAG
>JAOPJI010071611.1:0-10472 GCA_027122695.1 Merluccius productus | reverse complement strand
ACCCCATCCACCCATCCGCCCACACCCACACACAGCAGGAGAGATGCTTTGTATAGAAGATGATAATAGAAAATGACAGCTGACAGGCTCATAGTGTGTGTGTGTGTGTGTGTGTGTGTGTGTTTGTTCAAACTCAAGTGTTCTTCGCAATCTCTCATGCTATTATTGAATGACTCACTTTCGAGTCCAAGATCACGCTCAAGAAATATTAAAACAAATATTAAAATCAGCAATAGAAAACATTGTGAACATTGTGCTGCAATATTTGAATATGCATGTGATGCTATTCATTAAGCACATCTGTATTTTGCATTTTGCTGTTATTCACATAATGTATTCTTGCACTAAACAGTACGAATGTGATCATAAACTCCTCCTCTCTTTAATTGTTAACTCTTTTCTGAGTGCAAGTTGACAGTTTGACAACCACACCCTTAAACCTACGACCGTTAATAACCTGTAGCTCTATAAATGTCATCAAAGTTGACTGAACATGCACCCACACACACACACACACACACTCGTTATTTCCATGATGCAGCGTGTCGCTGTTGGACTCCTGAGAACACAGCAGGAGGAAATAGGTGTGAGAGAGAGAGAGAGAGAGAGAAACGAGAGAGAGATGGAAGGGGGGAGGACGTTTCTGGGAAGCAAAAGCATTCGAGTTAATAAATAAAGACGTTTTGTAAATGATGGCTGTTCAACAACAGCAGTGGAATATCACCGACGTGTGCAATGGGTTTACCGACTCGCATGAGTTGTAAACACACCACAGGCTGAACTGCAGAGTCAATATCCCAACTCTGATAATTATTAGATAGCCTCAGGACTACACCAACATGTAACAAGCTATTAGATAGCCTCAGGACTACACCATCATGTAACAAGCTATTAGATAGCCTCAGGACTACACCATCATGTAACACGCTATTAGATAGCCTCAGGACTACACCATCATGTAACAAGCTATTGAGGAAAGCTTCCTAGTCTTTTTTTAATTGAAACATATTTTACTATTACTGTGACGCAAAACATTGAGTTTTATTGAGTTTATGCTAGATATTTCCTCATCTCCATGACAACACAGATGCAACAGATCTATGCCGGATAGAATTGCACAGAAATGCTAATTGCTAACCCTATGATAAGCTAATCATATTCCAGGAAGCATTAGTTGCTCCAGAAAGTTTTAGCCTAGTCAATTTGGCATCTTTTTTTCCCCTGTCTGGTTTCATTGCGCTGCTACAACTACAACTTGTAAAAAGATAGCTGAGAAGTACACCGGAACCGCTAACACCGCTAACACCGTAGAGTAGCTACGGCAATGCAGGCAAAGGAATGCACTGGCAACAGGGAAGGGCACTGCCCAGACTCTGCATGTGTGTATGCGCATGCGTGTGTGTGTGTGTGTGTGTGTGTGTGCGTGTGTGTGCCAGAGAGCAAGAGAAAGTATGTGTGTGCTGTTGCTAGGTTGAAAACCCTCACCACAGTCTCACAATTGTTCTCAAGTGCCAACCATCTCCTTAGCAACCCCACTGAAGGGAGAGAGAGTAATATATAGGGGGTAAAAAGATAGCGTAGAGGGATCGAGAAGAGCAGGAATAGATAAAGTAGAATAAGACAGCACCACGGAAAATAATGATATCCTCCAGACAGAAAAAAATATATTCACACTCCAGAAGTGAAAGATACTGAACGAGACAACTTGACAAGTACAATAATGATGACCACTCAATAGAATAACATATGAGCCGGTGCAACACAAAAAAGGCTCCCTTGAGTATAACTGGAGTATGAATTGGTTTAAATCTCAAATATAATAACATACACACACATAGTTCTGTATGTGTGCAAGTTTCTGGCAATATGATGGAAGGGTTCAGGGGTAACGACTCTACATTAAGAAGTTAAGTATAAGAATTGCTATTCTATTACAACAGCAATATATGTATAATATAAGGGATAATCCACAACAATTTGTGCATGTATCGAAAAATAATGCACAAAATAATGCACTTTGGAGGTAAACCCCTCTTCTTAGCCCCGGTGTCGTGCATTATTTTTCGATAAATGCACACCTCGTCATGGATTATCCCTTACATATGCCGCTGTAATATGAAGACAGGTCTTCTAAATTGAACATGTACAAGATACATTTTACATCCTATAAATCTTACAATGTGTAATTTTGCTGTTGTTTCAGTAATGAGAATCAAACTGATCTCCAAGTGGAGGTAAGGTATTTTCAGAACCCTTCGCTAGCCAATAACCAGTGCTTGAATCGGTATTCACCGGTAGGGAGTACCAGCACTTGATTTGTGTCCACCTGCGTGCCATTAGTGATTACTGCGTACCAACACTTATTGGTGAATCTAGGTACGCATCCGAAACGCTCAATCTGTAATTCATTAAAATCAAACTAATGACATTACAGCTTAATATATCATAATTTGACATAGCTTATGCAGACGTCCGCTCTGTCCCCGCTCTGATTATCACCGGTATTATTCGCTAACGCTAAGAAAATGTCTTTGGAAGCATGGCTTCATGTCTTCAGCGGTCGAATCCGATTCTGATATGGTAACTACTGACAGTCACCTAAATGAAAATCCACTCGAGTGTGTGTGTGTGTGTACATTTTGCAGATATGCTATGCTGATCAGAGATGGCTGTCTCGGACAAGGAGCAAGCTGAGAAAGCATAATGAATTGAAAGAATACATTTGAAGTATTTTTTAAATTAGTTTTTTGTATATAGAGAGAAACATGTCTGGAAATAATCAGCTAGTAGTATAACAGTACTGCTAGTTAGTCATTTATCTAAGCAAACTGAGGATTCCCTGAGCAAGTCACCAGGTCCCAGCGATAAAGGGGCATATTACAATATTGAAATTGTTACATGATACAATGGGGGTCTGGGGTATTATTGTAATTATTTTAATTCGAATTGTTTGGCTATTTCATCCACTGGCAGTAGAATAGTCGAACTGAAAAGCTGGGTTTTTATTGTGGCACCACTGCCATAGGATGCTGCCTTTACAACAGGGTAGTTTGTTCTGCTTGAGCTGCCCCCCCCCCCGGTCAACTGTGAGTGTTGTGGTGAAGTGGAAATGTCAAGAAGCAACAGCAGCTCAAAACCAAACAGCAGGTCACACTAACGCACAGAATGAGACCGTTGAGTGCTGAATTGCATCAAAACAAATTTGTCTGTCCTTGATTGCAACACACACTGATATTGAGGTCCATACTGCCTCTGGGAACGGCGTCAGCATCAACGGTTTGTGGAATGGGATTCCACGTGTGAACAGCCACCCAACAAGATCGCCATGAGCAATGACTGGAGTAGTGGTCTGACGCCCAGCGCCATTGGGCAGTGGAAACGATACTGTTGACTGGATGGTGATGAATCACCATCTGGCGCCATGACGGAGGGGTCTGGGTTTGGCAGACGCCAGGAGAGAACTACCTGTCGGATTGCATAGAGCCGACTCAAGTTTGGTAGGGGAGGAATAATAATAGAGAGCCGGCCCTCGCATTAAAAAATATGAATTCCTTATTATACGAGTTCTGGGATTCGTCCTCGCTTGGTTCGGCTCTCAGGCCATCCAGCCGATTGAGAGACGTTTGGGAAGCACTGCAAGTTGGGAGCGCATTTCCACATTTCAGCGTCAGCTCCCGAAGGCGAGTTATAGCCATATTATCTGTTTTAGCAGAAATAGATGTTATAACATCCGTAAAAACACAAACATTTATGTGCACTGTTGGATTTTTATCAGAGGAAAAGACGTGCGCCATGTCTGTAATTCCGACTGGATTCGGAAAGAGCTCTACAGTATTTAGCAGCTTGCTACACCGTTGGTGACGTTACGTTAGCCTGACTGGCTGACGGTGTTGACTGATACGGTTGTATTCAAATCAACTGCTTGTGGCAAAAGGCCACTCTCTCTTGCGATAGGGACTAGGGGTGGGGAATGGCAAGAATCTGGCAATACAATAACACATCGTGATACAAGGTATACACGGTCATGATTTAATACATTGTGATAATTTGTGATTCTTCCGTAATGTGATGCATTCCAATATTTTTTAGGTGAAATAGATTTTTTTAATGTTTAAATTGTTAAAAAACATCTCAATGCTCAGTTTTTCCTGCATTCTGGTGAATTTCTATGCCCCAATTTGTGTATTTTCTGCATCAATTCAAAATATAATGGGATATAATGCAGTAATTCTGTATTGCTTTCAAATATTTATATTTATTTATACCTGTAGCATACATATTGGCATGTTTTACTGTTCTGGCTTTTGTTTGGGGGAAGTAACCTCTTTAAATGTGCATGTGCATGTTGTACCTATTCACGTCGATGATAAATTAATTCATTTTAATTAATTGATAAACCCCTGGACTTTCATAGCTCACATGTGTTTCAGCAAGATTTCTGCTCATGTTCAAAATGAGTAACATGAGTTATAGCAAAATAAAAGTGTTGTAAATATTGAGGGGGATGTATCCCCTGCGTCCCCCCCCTGCAATCTAAGCCTAAGCCGTCTTGTCCAACATCTCGTCCCGAGTACGAATACCAAAGCAAAACGCATATATATGAATAATAAATGAGGAATTTGGTGTTTTCCATTAATTCAAAGACATGACAATGACATGACAATAGCAATAAAAGAAGTCCCTATTAAGCATGTATGTAATGTGTTTCTCCAGGACCTGGCTAATGAACAGAACAGCATACTTCTCTGATTCAACAGCACAGAGACTGAAGCCTCAGGGGTCAGCAACAGACCTGACAGAGAACAGATGGCCGCGCATACACACACACACACACACACACACACACACACACACACACACACACACACTTCTACACTCAAACACAACTTTACTCCCCGCTCCAACACACACACACTCCTACACAAACAAACACACAAAATTCTACACTCAGACACAACTTTACTCCCACACACACACACACACACACACACACACACTTTCCATCATCAGACCTACGAGTGTTTAAGCAGCTCTCTGCACAACCCACAAAACGTGTTGGCGACAATATGCACTCCATGAATATTCATCAGCCCCGAGATATAGATGCGCGTGGAGATCAGATAAGACCCGTGTATCCGCCCACGCACCAGCCTGCGTCTAGAGTTGAGCCACCATGAAAGCGCCTTCTTCACCGGAGTCACAAACACCCAGTAACGCCAGAGGTACGGCTTTGTTATGGAAAATACTCGTTTCAGGTCCAACTCGTCGCCATTGGTTGTTGTCGTTGTTGTCTGATGCAACAACCACACACAAAACCCAGGATGCATAATCTGACTTAAGGCAAAAAAAAAAAATAACTTTCTCATTTTCTCCTTTTATGTTTTCACTGTGTCTTTGTTAGTGTTTTGTTTTTTTGTTGTTGTTTCTGTATGCATATTGCACAACACATTGTTTTCATCAATTTACAGACTGAATTTGTTGTTTGCACATGCAATCAGGAGAAGAAAAGAAAGCAGGATTACAGAGTTCCAGTGAGAGAGAGAGAAGCTTCTGGGAAAAAGCCAAATCCCATGAGGAAAATTATTTTAAACAGTCTATTTTGTTTTGTTAGATCAAAAGACTCATTGGACATGACACACACGCACACACACACACACACACACACACACACACACACACACACACACACACAGGTTTGTTGTTTCGAAGCATCAAATTGGCAAATCATGGTAATGGACATGGCTGAGGAGGCTCAACTTCTATTTAACGTGCCCCTTAGGCTTTTATTTTGAAGTGATGTTTGTAGTGGTGCCTGCACCGACCCCCACCGAAGTGTGTGCCCTCATCGTAAGTATCATACAGTATGTGGCATATCTTGACGAGTATAGACATGTTTTCTCCCTCTCTCTCTCTCTCTCTCTCTCTCTCTCGTCAACCTCGCTCTCCCCACATGCTTTTCCTGAGTGATGCATGTTGACAGTGATGGCATCTCTTCCTCTTGACTTCCTTTGTCCGTCCATCACTCCCCTCCCGTCATCATGTCTGCATATCAATCGTTTTATCACTATCCACCCGACTTACAGTACCTGGCTTCCTCTACATCCATCTTTCAATCGGTTTCCCCCGTAAACTGTCCTTTACTGTCATCTCCTTTCTGTACAGCCCTCTCTCTCTCGCTCTATATCTCCATCTGTTATCCATCTCCCCTCCTCCTCCTCCATCATCTTTTTTCCTCCATCTCTGCATCTGTAACCCAACAGCTTTCTTGTTGGCTCACTCAGTCTTTCACTGTGGCCCCTTGGTCCACGGCCATCTTGTGATCTTGGCTATATCTCTCATATTTAACTTTCTTCTATTTCTCTTATTAGTACGTATTTCTGTCTCTGTCCTCTGTTCGCTGGTGTATTATACCCTCGGTATAGTACTGATGTATACAGACGATAGTGCCATGATGTCGAAATCTCAACTGGTCTGGACTCTGCTGGGAGCTGATGATGCCCTCGACTCAGTTCCAATCAGAGACCCCCGAAAGACTCACTCACTCAGCAAATACCACCTGCTCTCCAATAAACACATTGTGCCTTATTTTTGTATTTTTTTAGTTTAAACTTGTACAGAGACAGCTCTTAATGAACTGATCTCTGAATGTGTCTGTGCATATGTGTGAGTATATATGTGTAGGTGCTTGTACTATGCATGTATATACTTGTACTGTGTATGCATGATGCATGTGAATGTTACGGTTATTTGTCTTGCTTTTTAGGGACCCCAGGAAGAATAGTGGTCACCATGGTGACAACTAATGGGGATCCAATAAACAATAAACAACAAACAATATTGAACATCTACCCGTGTCCTGTGTCGGAGGGCCCCCGCAAAAGCCACTTGGCAGGGTTGAAGATCACAGATAAGAAGATAAGCGCTCCACAGACATTTTCTGTAAAATGTCCGGTGTAATCGATAACACCGGTGTTGGCGCAAGTATATTATCCCTACTGGATACAAACATCTTGATAGACCGGTCTGTGTGTGACGTAAACAGAATTTGCCCTTGAACTGGTAGTAGAACTGGAGCAGAGGAAGTGACACTGACATCATCAGTTGAAGTGCTATCAGGTGGGATTGTGCACGACTGCAGGTTAAAGCCGAGACATTTCTTTTCAGAAGTGTCCCACCTCCCGACTGAATGATAAGGAGGTTAGAGTGAAGAGTGTCAAGGCGACACACACACACACACACGCACGCACGCGCGCACACACACACGCACACACACACACACACACACAGTATGCTACCTAGCTCTTTGAGCAGGGTGCTGTTGCCAGACTTCCATCGCTCCTTCTTCTTCTCAGGACTCCTCCTCCTCCCCTTTCCTTTCTCCTTCACTCCGTTCTGCCTCCTCTTCTCTCCCTTCTGGGTTTTCTCTGCAACACAGAAGATCTGGTCAGGACGGTGGATCACCACGGTAACCCTCACTGTCTCTCAAACACACACACACACAGAGCTATGTTTGGGCTCCTTCGATTGTGTTGGCGTTATCTGGGGTCCATTGAAGTAAACCGTTGAATTTGCAAACTTTGTAATGTTTTATTGGTGAGAAACGTCTACACTCATTTCGCAATCTATCTTATTTCATGCAAGTGTTCGGGCCTGAAGCTAGTAGCCTAGCTTAGCCTATATGTTGGTAAATGAGCATAAGATATCAAAATGACAGCTGAGTTTCTATAAAAAACAGCTGGGTAGCAGCGCTGAGCTCTTGTTTCGCAGTTATGATATATGGAACACATGTGGCTAATCAGTTATTTGCGATTCTGATTGTGGACTCAGACAAGTCTTTATAGCCTAGCATTCAACACTGGATGCAATGTCCCACCCCACCTTCAACCTGATGTGTGTGTGGGTGTGTGTGTGTGCTGTGTGTGTGTGCTATGTGTGTGTGCTATGTGTGTGTGCTATGTGTGTGTGTGCCCCTGGAGGTTGCTGGAGGATCCATGTCCTTGGTATCTGAGGTTCTAAGGTTATCTAAGGTTACCAGACATTCACTTCCATTTGTTATCCAGCAGACACACTATCTATCCTGCATGCACACAAACACACAATCAAATAAACTACACACACAAACGCTCAATCAATCAACTGTATTGTACTCTTATGTCATTATGTTGCATAATATGGAGATATCCAGATAAACATTCAGATTAACATATGCTTTCCAACTGCTGAGAGCCGGAGAGCGAGAGAGCGTGAGAGACAGATTTTATTTACTGGACAAAGCCAGCCTCCCAGGCCTTCCCTAGGAAGATGCCAACAGTTGAGTAGTGGTACTTTATTTAAACAACCACACATTCTCCGTCAGCAGCTGGTCGTGCTCAGCGTTAGCGATGCTAAGCAAGCTGTCCTTCCCAGTGTGAGGCTGCATACTGGCAAGACTCTGGCAATACGGCATTACACAGGAACGTGTAACCATACACTATCATACGATTACATACCGCTATCCGTAGCTATCCCTTCCCATCCCTTTGATCAGAGGGACTAAATTAAACTAACTATAGACACCCGTAACCTTATTTGAAAAGCGTATGATGAAAGTGTAATACAACCTGGAGGGTTGCACACAACTAACCACATCATTTCTATTTAAGCCATTCAGTAAATAATGAAATGTTGACGATCAATACAGAACTGGAAGACAGAGTGGCGGACGCGCATCAATATTTTCTCACACTCCTAGTTGCTTTGATACACTATATGACTTATTGACATACAAAGGCCAGACATAATGTGGCATCTTGCAGGTTTATTATAAAATAAGATAACATAACGCTTCATTGATATAGTGACAAAGAATGTGCATACTGGAGACCCCTTGTACTTGCCTGATCTTATCTTAAATGCTTAAAAAAAATATGCATATCTAATGAGTTATTTTACATATGTCCCCTGGGTTTTCTTCTCAGAAAGGATGGATGAGGATAAACTGAGTGTACATCAATAATTCACAGGAATCATATATCATAGTCACGATCATAATACAGAGGAATTATTCCACCTAGATATCTAGACTATTATTATTGTCACGCCATGACAAATTATTTTCATATCCGTTTTTTTCATGTCCGAAAAAGTCTAAATATCCCGCACAAAATGAACACACGCTTCATATTGTAGTCGGTGCAGCCGGCTACCGTGTTGTTGGAGCGGTAGCAGAACCTCATTTAGGGTTTAATCCAGACATGAAACACGGCTTTGATCATCTGCTTTGAATATTTGGTGTGTGTGCGCGTATGTATGTGTACACACAACATTGTCTTTCGG
Source organism: Merluccius productus (assembly GCA_027122695.1). NCBI lineage: Eukaryota > Metazoa > Chordata > Actinopteri > Gadiformes > Merlucciidae > Merluccius > Merluccius productus. The sequence continues at coordinate 1,157 of JAOPJI010071611.1, read as the reverse complement.
CAAGTAGACCTGCACATACAAAGGCAATTTAAATTAAGGTGCGCACGCACACGCACACATGCGCACACGCACACACACACACACACACAACTTGCAGCAATCATACAATACAATATTGACCAAAATACACCACAACATCTGTGATTGTATTGCAAAATTCAATACAAATGCTACGTGCATTGACTTCAGCTTTGGGGTAGATCCACAGAGAAAAACATAAGCACACACACTAACCAACATCATTACATCATCAATAACACAACTCGCATTGGCAAACACACACACACACACACACACTGCCCCTGGGGGGGGAGAGCATTGCAGAGACCCACACATATTGGCTCACCCTTCGCTTCCTCTCATGTAGACAGACAGACACACAGATAACATCTCCCTCCTCCTCTCTTTGAGCAAGGCATGGAGAGCCCCCCTTGTTGCAACAAGCTCCCACAGCTTTAAAAAAAACAACACATGCACGGCCCTGACAGCAGGCCTCAGTGCATGCTAGGGACACCCGCTGCATGCATGGACATGCACATTGGTGTCTGTTATGCATGTGTGCTTGTTAGGTGACATGTGTTATGGTCATCATGGTGCTGATCGAGGGTGCATGTGGGTGATAGGGGGGGGTGGGATAGTGGGATATAATGCTGATGTAGGGTGCAGCATGTGGGTAAGTGATCCACGTGTTGTGTATGCATGAGTGTGTGTGTGTGTGTGTGTGTGTGTCCATACACTAATCCATGCATGAATCGTGTTTAACTGTGCATGCATGTTGGTGCATCTGTGTGTAAATGCATTAAGCCGTCTGAAAGTCGAGTAGCAAGTGTGTGCGCATAGGAGTGTGTGTGTGTGTGTGTGTGTGTGTGTGTGTGTGTGCACACGCACGTGTATTGATATGTGATTTTGTGCATGTGTATTATGTTTGTGTGTGCATGTTCGGGAGTGTTTAGGGGGGATCTGTCATAGCTTGTGTGTTCATGTTGGCAAATACATGAATTATGTTAAACTGTGTATACATACAGTATGCATGTGTGTGAGTGGTTAGGGAGATCCGCCATAGCCAATAGTAGGATGTCCTTATGCTTGCTTTAGCATGGAGGAGCAGGACACGCTGGACTGGAACTTCCAGTACTCCCTATGCTGTATTTATGTGT
>JAOPJI010071579.1:0-10475 GCA_027122695.1 Merluccius productus | reverse complement strand
GAGGGTGAAGGGTGCGTTGAGCATTCCTTCGTCCTTCAGGAAGTCCTGGATGATGCACGCCGCTCCAAAAAGACACTTTCAATCGCCTGGGTCGATTTGCGCAAAGCATTCGACTCAGTGCCGCACCATCATCTCAAACGCCAAATGACACTACACAATTTCCCAACAACACTCATCTCCATGTTCTCATACTTGTATGATAGAGCCACCACCACTGTTACGGACGGCAATGCACACACCACTGAAATTCCAATGAATGGACGTGGTGTGAGGCAGGGTTGTCCAATGTCCCCATTGCTATTCAACCTGATTGTTGACTCCATGTTATGCAAGATGGATGAAAAGGCTAAAGACTACGGCGTCAATGTGAAGGGTCAAGACTTTAATGTCTTGGCCTATGCCGATGATATTGTTGTATTCACAAGGAGGAATGAATCTACCCAACACCTATTAAACATTCTTGGCGACTTTTTGATAAATAGCGACATGTCTGCCAATATCTCAAAATGCAACGCTATGACGCTTACCTATTCAAGAGGTAAGCGTGTCATCAACGCCACACAACAATTGGAAATCCTCAATGAAAACCTGCCACTGCTTGAGGACTTTTATTCGTATTTGGGTACGAATAAAAGCCTCACTTCATTCAAAGATTGTAACTCTCAACTGATAGCCTTCATCGACGCTTTGGAAAAGATTGACGCAGCACCTCTCTTCCACTTCATGAAGGTAGAACTTTTCAAAGTCTATCTGATACCAACGTTGGAATACTTGATGAAAGTAAACCAACTGAAAGCAGTGGACATTATCAAAATCGACCAACTCATCATGCGGATGGTCAGAAGTTGGTATGACCTTCCGCATTTCTCCTCAAAGAGTATGGTATATACGCCCTGTAACTTGGGAGGGTTAGGGCTCCGCCTACTCAGAAAAGACCATGCTGCTCTCAGGTTGAACTCAGCTCTTGATCTGCTTCATTCCAACGATGATCGAGTGTTGAGGGTTGCCAGAGATACTCTGAGCGGAATTGTTGGTTTCCGCACCAATTATAATGGCACTCAGATCCACGAGTACCTCAATGCCGACCGTGAACAACGCACCGTGCACGACATCAGAAGTCTCCTTTCTTCTATTCGACTCAACAGAAAGGTTCTTAATGTCACCATCATGGAAAGCGATTGTTCAGGCGAACCAGCAGCGGTGGACCTGGATACTGAATCGTTAAATCGACTACCAAACATCATACTCAGAGAATGCCAACGTATCAGCCGAATACGTCGTCTCCGCTGGAACCAACAACACAAAGAATATGAACAGTGGAAGCAACAAGTTGACCAAGGAAAGACCGTTGAATGCACATCAATGAAACCAGAGTCTAACTATTGGATCCGAAGTGGCAACATTAAAGTGACTACAGCCCGCTTCGCTCTAAAAGCTAGAATGAATTGTCTTCCCACCATGTGTGTCCTCAAAAAAGCAAAACAAGTACCCGATACAAAGTGTAGAAGGTGCCGCTGTTTAACCGAATCATTGCCACACATCCTTGGTAAGTGTCCAGCTTCCCTAAATAGAGTTATTGCCAGGCACAACGAAGTGGTTGCCTTACTCATCTCCAAAATCAAAACCAGAAGACACCAGACGCTCTACTCCGACGTACAAGTCCCGCTCCTACAATCAAACAAACGACCGGATCTGGTACTCATCAATACCAGAAAAATGGAAGCAGTGATTGTGGATGTCACAATCACATTCGAGCAAAGTAAGGAACGCATGGATGACGTCCGCCAAGGAAAGATCCACCGCTACGACCACGAAATCCACCAACTGGAGCAAATTGGATTCAAAGTAACTGCTGGAGCACTAGTTTATGGCGCACTAGGTTCCCACCATCCACTAAATCAAGAATCATACAAGATGCTACAAATAAACGGTAAGAAAAACATCAAATACATCCTACAAGAGATCACCAACATGGTACTCACTGCATCCCACACAATATTCTGGCGCCACCTCCATCCAATATCCAATTCCGATCAAAATCAACCACGTATTCAACAAATTACCGGTTCCCAAGCACCAATTAGTTCCACCTCCACCAACCCAAACACCCGGCATAACAGTCATTCAAATCAACGCATGCCCAACGGCGAGTCACGACTTCCTGCTTCGGCGGAAAGAAGTGGCTCACTTAGAGCATAAATTGATTTATTGGCGTGTTAACAGAGTTCCTAGCCCTATAGAACACAAGACTTCAGTAACCATCCAAACAGTTTAGCAAAACTGTTTGTCTTCAGTTGCACTAATGGTATGCTCACGCAGTCGGAACTTGTCGGTCGGAGTCGGAAATTTTGAAACCTCAATAACTTTTCTTCCTTTGGTCCAATTGTCCCCAAATTTTAGTTAGATGACTATTTAATTTTGTAGTATCGTATTGTATGGTGATGGAAGTGCTGGGATCGAGGCCCAGTTGCGGCTTTGTTTTGTGTTTTTGGGAAAGTTTCAAGTACTCGTTTTTATTTCTTTTTTGGCGCTAGAAACTAGATATATAAGGCTACCTTTTTGTGCAACTTTAAGTTTTGGAAGTTTCGTAGACTATGAGTAATGAGCAGTTTAATGAGGCGAGTTTGTCTTTCTGCATGAGAATGTACTATTTGGCCTATTTGCAAGCCAGAGGTAGCCGTAGAAAGCTGCCGATGATTGTTAAATGTGCCTCTGAGTATGTTCGAGTGTTGGTACGGTCAAACAAGAATCAGAACTATATCAATTTAAATCACTTGAATCAATTAAATAATGGTGGTTGTCGAGCGGAGTTAAAACGCGCTCGAGCGTGTGTAAAAAGGTGTGAAACTAGTAGTAACATCATATTGCACAAGTTTAGAGCGTTAATCCAGGAGGAAATTGACTCTGGAGAGTTTCCGGAGCAGTTTCTTGATAATGAAGGTTGTATTGAGATAGAGCCAAATTTTAAATTTCACCCACAGTTGAGTAGTAAATATTTGGACTATGTTAAATGTGTAGTTACTGCGCGTAATGATTCCGTTAACATGGAGAATAATTCAATTCATTCTAACATTAATACTAATGTTAATACCACTAATACTTCATCTTCTTCACCTTTAAGTCAGGTGACATTTACGTGTTTACCAACTAAAAGTTCAAATTTACCTATTAATCAAACTGCAATGGATCAAGTTGCATTACTAAATCGCTTAACTAGTCGAGTTACACCTGATGACCAGGTTGTTTCTCAATTAAACACTGTTGGTGAGTCAGTGCAAATTTGTTCAAAAGACTTAACTGTAACGCCCTGCTTAAACCCATTAGCTATTAAAAAATCAAGATCATTTAACTCACTTGATAATAATAATCCAACCTTGAATAAAAATTCATCTTTAACCTTAAATGTTGCTCGACATGGTGTTCAAGTTGTTCAGGAGGATGATTGTGATCTTAACGACATGGTTATTTTCCAAAAGCAACTTGTTCATTCAAACTCAGCTCCCAATTTAATCACCACTTTAACATCAACAATGGTAGACGTTGCACTAGAGAATGCCGTTGACGATGATGCATTTAACAACTTGTTTAAAGATAACTCAATCAACTCCATCGATGAACCTTTAAATTCAGAGGATGAGTATTCAGATTACCTGGATTATCTGAACTCAGAATCTAATTCAGAGGGGAGCTGGAGAATAAATTTAAATTCAGCCCAAGCATTTTCCACTTTAACTACTAACAATTCAACTGATCTTAACGCGTTAAACACATTAAACGTTAATGTGGAGCCAATTTTGAAAAAGATTGACTCCCCGAATATTAACAACATTGAACTAAGTCCTGATCGAACAATCATTAATAGTTTAAAATCAACCAACAATTGTAGCACTAATCAAACTTCTCCATCACTGTTAGTTAGATGTAAGGCTCAGTCGCCTGACCATATAATTGACGCAGATTCAGCGATGTTATGGACGTTAGAGAGTCCAACTCTTACTATACTTAACACAAATCTCGACTCTGTGGTTGAAGGAATTAGCATGCGAGTAATAAAGCCTAACGCAAGTTTAAATTCTAACTTGAGCGATATGATGACAACGCAACCACCACCTTTAAATTCTTCAAACGATTTAAACGCTTTAAACGCTTCAAACGCTTTAAACGATTTAAACCAGTTAAATTCAGATAACGCTATAGATCAATTAAACACTCCTTTACCTCTAATTAACTCAGGTGACATTAATAAGTCACAACCTTTAATTTTAAACAACCCTAGCTCTAACACCATTGCTAGTGGTTCTACTTTTACTTCTTTACATATTAATAATAACCATACATTAAATAATAACGATACTAATAATTCCGACGCATGCGATATCGCCTGCGTCGATGACACTTTTAACAATACTACAAAATTAACTAATAGTCAACCTAATTCTGTTTCAAATATTAACCCATTAATTAATAATAATGTTAATAATGTTAATAATGAATCCCGTAATATCCAACTACCTCGAGATTCCCAGGCACTAGAGAAGACTCCACTGCCTGCTACAACAAATGTTGTAGTAGAATTGAGACGGGACTTTTTCAATTTGGCAAAGGACGGTGCAGAAATGCGAGAGCTTTTTGCCGAGTCTCCTTCAGAGGGCCAACTTGAGGAAGTTCCCATTTTTGAGGTTCCTTCAATTGCTACTCCACCACCAGCCACTATTCCAACTCTTCTTGCAGGGGACAATCAAGAAGAGAACGCTGTTGCTGAGAATAATGCTAAGGAAGCACATCCCCAGACGTCCACAGCAGCATCAGAGCAACCAATCTCAACTAAAGAACTGGACAACAACATTGACCCGGTTAACAAAGATACCAACGACAACATTATCGACATTGTCTTTTCGGAGACGATGGATGATGATGTTTTAGTTGGTGATGAGATATCCAAACGTCAACCAACGCCTGAAATGCTGCATGCTTCGCAACAATTGTGTCCACCAAAGGCACCAAAAGTCAACATTCCCAACCTAAATCAAGAATCAACGGACACACTCCAATCACTCGTCCACAACACATACATCATTCCACCACAGCTCACGTCAACGCAGGATATTGAGGATTTTATCACCAATATCCGCGAAGACAACGTTGCAGAAGCCTTTAACCAACCAACATCACAACCAAATCCAGCAGCAGAAGTTGCTCAGCAACGTGAAAACGTTGCTGAGCCCTCCAACGCTCCGGCTGCTGAAGTGGTTCAATCGCAAGATCCTGAACCTACTCAAGAGGAAGATCAATCTCATGAAAACCGCCCACCACAGAATACCAATAATCAAAGACGAAAGACAAAGCATGAGATTCATCAACTCTGTTTGGAGACAGTATCAAAACTAAAAGAGGTACTATCGCAAGATATATCAAACGACATGGATACTGTCTATTCAAAGTTTCACGAAGTCGCGGTAAAGTATGCCAAAGAACTACGTATGTTCTACATCCCAAAGTTGAAGCCTCCCACTTTAACTTCCACAACAAGCAACAACAATCCACCTTTACAACGACAACGTTTGGATCCTACCAACAACCAAAACATCCAAACGACAACAACCAATGTACCTGAAAACGCTGATCCAACAACAATCCCAGTCAATGCAACCACTGCTAACAACCAACCATCGTCATCGTCGCCTTCAGACTTGTCATCACCAGTTATCCCTACACACTTCAACAATAACAACGGCAACCCACAAAACGACAACAACCCAACATTCAATCCACGCAGTGGATTGACTGATGAACAAGTCCAACTTGCCAAGCGACTCAGAGGACTCTATCGCACCAACATGAAGCGGTGTTATAGAGAAATCACTCAAGAAAAACCCATTTGGTGTACTGCAACGGCAGAAGTGATTGCTGACACTCTCACGATGCCACCACCAGTTATACCACCTACACCACCTACATCAATTGATAATGCAAATGCTCAACAACAAGATATACCAAACTCTAATCCTGTTGCCAATGCTGATGCTGATAATGCACCAGCTGCTGGTTCACAAGTCCAACAACCAGAATCTGCAATTCGCCAATATCCAACACCACAAGACCTTTATGAAAGCGGTGCAGCAGACCCTGACTTTCATCTCATCGCAGAGGAAATCAGCATTGCTCTAGAAAAAGCCAAAAAAGACACGAGTCCAGGACCTGATGGCATTCAGATGGCCTTTTGGAAAAGGTTACCTGATGTACATCATATCCTGGAAACTCTCTTCAACAGAATCATCAATTCGGGCAAGGTACCAGTCCAGTGGCTCAAATCACGACTGGTTCTTATCCCTAAAACCAACGACCAAAACATCAATTCAGCAAATCCACTTGAATACCGTCCAATATCCGTTACGGACACGTTGTATCGTGTATTCATGTCGTCCGTCAACCGCAAAATGATGCCCCAAATTGAACTCTCGCCGAACCAAAAGGGTTTCTTAGAAGGTGAAGGATGCATGGAGCATTCTTTCATCCTTCAGGAAATTCTGGATGAGTCTCGTCGATCGAAAAGAACCTTCTCAATGGCCTGGATCGACTTGAAAAAGGCGTTCGATACAGTGCCTCATCACTTGTTATTTTCGCAGATGCATCGTTACAAATTTTCAAATAAACTATCAACAATGGTTAAATTCCTATACGAAAACGCAACCATTACTGTGACAGATTCCTATTCCAAGGTAGCTGACATCCCAATGAACGGCAGAGGTGTGCGACAAGGGTGCCCCTTGTCGCCACTTCTGTTCAACCTGGTGATTGATCAACTGCTTCATAAATTCGACTCCAAAGCAACAAACTGTGGTATCAACTTGAGAGGAGAAAACTTCAATGCGTTAGCTTACGCCGACGACATCGTCTTGTTCACCAAATCAGCCGTTGGAACTCAACAGTTACTCGACGACACTCAACAGTTCTTGTCTGATAATGACATGTCCGCCAATATACAAAAGTGCTGTGCGCTCACAGTCACTTATCCCCGTGGCAAAAGAACTATCAATCCGTTGCAAGTCCTAAAGCTACAAGGTGAACGCATTCCGTTGCTAGAAGACTATTACAAATACCTCGGTACGACTAAGAATCTTCTTTCATTCAAAAACTGTCACCCTAAACTTCTCCATTTTATCGACACGCTTGAAAAGATCGACGCAGCTCCATTGTTCCACTTTATGAAACTGGAACTGCTCAAAGTTTACCTGATTCCGACACTGGAGTACACGTTGAAGGTGAACCTCTTAAGAGCAGTCGACCTTATCAAGATGGATCAACTTATTATGAGGACAATTCGCAGTTGGTACGACTTTCCTCACTTCAGCACAAAGAGCATGGTCTACACGCCCGTCAATTTGGGAGGATTGGGGCTTAGACAATTCCGTCAAGACCATGCAGCACTCAGATTGGCATCAGCTCTCGACTTGTTGCATTCGAGAGACGATCGAATACTGACTGTTGCTAGAGACGCTCTTTCCGCTATAGTTGGCTATAGAACAAACTACAATGGCACTCATATTCACGACTACCTCAACGCCGAATTCGAACAAGAAAACTCAAAAGACATTAGGAGCCTTCTATCATCCGCTAGACTCAACAGAAAGGTTCTCAATGTCACCATCATGGAAAGCGATTGTTCAGGCGAACCGGCAGCGGTGGACCTGGATACAGAATTGTTAAATCGACCACCAAACATCATACTCCGAGAATGCCAACGTATCAGCCGAATACGTCGTCTCCGCTGGAACCAACAACACAAAGAATATGAACAGTGGAAGCAACAAGTTGACCAAGGAAAGACCGTTGAATGCACATCAATGAAACCAGAGTCTAACTATTGGATCCGAAGTGGCAACATTAAAGTGACTACAGCCCGCTTCGCTCTAAAAGCTAGAATGAATTGTCTTCCCACCATGTGTGTCCTCAAAAAAGCAAAACAAGTACCCGATACAAAGTGTAGAAGGTGCCGCTGTTTAACCGAATCATTGCCACACATCCTTGGTAAGTGTCCAGCTTCCCTAAATAGAGTTATTGCCAGGCACAACGAAGTGGTTGCCTTACTCATCTCCAAAATCAAAACCAGAAGACACCAGACGCTCTACTCCGACGTACAAGTCCCGCTCCTACAATCAAACAAACGACCGGATCTGGTACTCATCAATACCAGAAAAATGGAAGCAGTGATTGTGGATGTCACAATCACATTCGAGCAAAGTAAGGAACGCATGGATGACGTCCGCCAAGGAAAGATCCACCGCTACGACCACGAAATCCACCAACTGGAGCAAATTGGATTCAAAGTAACTGCTGGAGCACTAGTTTATGGCGCACTAGGTTCCCACCATCCACTAAATCAAGAATCATACAAGATGCTACAAATAAACGGTAAGAAAAACATCAAATACATCCTACAAGAGATCACCAACATGGTACTCACTGCATCCCACACAATATTCTGGCGCCACCTCCATCCAATATCCAATTCCGATCAAAATCAACCACGTATTCAACAAATTACCGGTTCCCAAGCACCAATTAGTTCCACCTCCACCAACCCAAACACCCGGCATAACAGTCATTCAAATCAACGCATGCCCAACGGCGAGTCACGACTTCCTGCTTCGGCGGAAAGAAGTGGCTCACTTAGAGCATAAATTGATTTATTGGCGTGTTAACAGAGTTCCTAGCCCTATAGAACACAAGACTTCAGTAACCATCCAAACAGTTTAGCAAAACTGTTTGTCTTCAGTTGCACTAATGGTATGCTCACGCAGTCGGAACTTGTCGGTCGGAGTCGGAAATTTTGAAACCTCAATAACTTTTCTTCCTTTGGTCCAATTGTCCCCAAATTTTAGTTAGATGACTATTTAATTTTGTAGTATCGTATTGTATGGTGATGGAAGTGCTGGGATCGAGGCCCAGTTGCGGCTTTTTCTTTTATTTCTCCAAGTCCAGGTAATCAATTGCTTTTAATTTAGTGTCTCGTTGTTTACCGGAACTCGGTCTTTAATTTGAACTGTACAGTTTTTAAAAATTCCAACGTTAACATGGAAAACGCTACTTTTGATACCAATTCAATGGCGTATTGTATGAGAATCTACTTTCTGGCCTATTTGGAGGCGCGTGATGGCCGTCGAAAGCTACCACCACTTGTTAAATGTGCTAGTGAGTATGTGAGAGTAATGCAACGCCGCTTTAAAAGCTCTAAGTTTATAGATTCCAATAGCTGTTATAATGTAATTCGTCATGATGATCTTAAAAAAGCCAGGCAAGTCGTTAAACGGTGTGAAATTAGTCGCAACGCTATTTTGCATAAGTTTAGGACCCTTATTCAGGAGGAAATTGACTCTGGGAATTTTCCAGAGCAGTTTCTTAATGGAGAGGGTCAAGTTGACATTAAGCCAAATTTATCTTTTCATCCTAATTTGACAGAGTTTTATTTAAACTACGTTCATTCCATTAAAAATAACGCAATTAACAATTAAGAAAATGCGAATTTAGTTTTAGTTAATTCTAATCGTAATCCTAATCCCATTGATAATGAACGAGATGGTATTATTGCCAACTTGTTGCTGAACCGTGAGTCATCAACTTTAAGTCAGGTGACTCATGTTAATCCTTCAAGTAATTTAAACACAACTAATTCACTAGATCTTTTACCAACTGATTCTAATAATTCACCTAATGATTCACAAGTTTGTTCCAAATTTAACAACTTAAAAAATAACAACTCACAAATCCCAACCACTTCGAAAAACTCTGTGCTGCCCGGCCAAACGGCTTCACAAGTTTTTATTCCTCCACCATCAACCGACTCAACCGAAACAAATCCACACAAAGTAGTCCCACCAAAAGCCATGATGAAGAAGCCTCCTGTGGCTTCATCTGCCCTCAAAAAACCAACATCATCTCCTATCAACCCTGATGATGCTCAGGACACAGATGCAAGTGAATTTCCGGCTACTTTGAGGAAAAGCAAAAATTCCACGAGAAAGCCGGCATCTGTGGGAACAGATGTCGGCTCTCATGTTAAAAAGCAACGAAGACCAAATGCAAGATCTATACGACAACTTCATCAACTTGGCCACTATCCAAGCCAAGTCGTTGAGGTTGTTCTTCATTCAACGGAAACGCACTCCACCAAATGGTGCTTCCAAAGATAATGTTCCAAAATCAATAAATCCAACTAACTCAAGTGCTCAACAACCTCAATTTAACCATCACAGCAACGACCCCTCTGAGCTTCCTAAACCAGAGCTAACAGACAAAGAAAAGGAAGCTAAACGCCTGCGTTCGCTGTACGTCCTAAATCGAAAACGCTGCATGTGGGAAATCACGGAGGACAAGCCTAAGTGGTGTCAACTTGATGCTCAGCAGATGGTTGATGCTCTTACGCTTGAGCCTCCCACAATCCCAAAAAGATTTGCCAACCAAGAAGCGCTAGCCAC